>CM028357.1:12279117-12360117 GCA_016618105.1 Dendrobium huoshanense | reverse complement strand
TATTTCATGGTTCCCTCTAATGGATTGTCTGGTGGTCTGATGATTTTATGAGAGAAAGATTTAGCTGAGTTCTCTGCTATAGAAACTTCTCCCCAATTTATATTTGGTTCATTAAATATTTTCAACAAAATCAAATGGTTGATTGCTAATGTCTATGGAAGCATTAATGCCATAGAAAGAAAGGTTATATGGGAGAGCTTGGAAAAACATTGTTCTAATGAATTTCCTATGGTTGTGGGGGGAGATTTTAATTGCATTCTTTCACAAGAAGAGAAGAGAGGGGGTAAGAAATTTTCTTTATCTCAAGGTGCTATAGATATGAAGAACTTCTTGATTAATAATGATCTTCATGAAGTGGAAGCTTATGGACCCAAATTTACATGGTGCAACAACAAAGTGGGAGGAGCACGTATTATGGAAAAACTTTATCGTTGTTTTATCAATTCCACAGCTCTCAATTGTATCCAAATAGCTCGTGTAAAGCACTTAGCTCGTATTGCTTCGGATCATTGTCCTATTCTCATGGAGATATTCAAACCTGCTGAAGCTTTTGATAGAATAATCCGGTTTTAGGAAGTTTGGGCTTCTTATTATGGAGCTAAATCTGTAGTTTCTAAATACTGGAGATTCGGCAATTGTATTGATCCAGTAACTTCTTTGAATTCTAAATTTAAAAGGACCTTGAAAGCCTTATACTTCTGGAGCAAAGCAAAATTTAAAAATCTCAATGTGTTGAGAGACGAATTGAAGACTGAAATCTTGGAACTTCAAAATGAAGAAGTTGAAGGTAGAATTTCTGATCTTAAGCTCCAGCTTCTCAAATTCAAGATCAATGAACTCAACATTACTCTAGCCCGTCTAAACTCTTGGTGGAAACAAAGAGCCAAAGCTAAGTGGATGGAGGAAGGAGACTCAAACTCATCATTCTTTCATGCCTTTGCCAATGCTAGAAGAAACATCAACTAGATCAGCAATATCAAGAAAAATTCTGGTTTTATTACTGAAAATCCAATCCATATTCAGGAGGTTTTCTATGAATTCTTCAATTCCAAATGGCGGCACAGAGAATGCTCACTGCTCAATTGGCCTGCTCCTTGGACTGTCATTCCGTTGGAAGACCACAGTGGGCTGGATGCTGAATTCACTAAGGAAGAATTGCAAGCAGTTGTATTCTCTTCAGGCAAAAATATCTCTCCCGGCATTGATGGTATTTCTTTTTCCTTCTTAAAATGCTATTGGTACATTATTCATAATGATGTTTGGTTAGCTATGAACCAGTTTTTTACTTTGGGCAAGATGCATCACTCTTGGAAAGAGAATTTGATTGTGTTAATTCCTAAAATCAAATGTCCCTTACTTCCTTCTAATTTTCGTCCAATTAGCCTTTGCTTGTCTATTTACAAATTAATTGCCAAAATGCTTTTGAATAGATTGGAGAAAGTTATTCATTCTCTAATCTCTCATGATCAAGTAGCTTTTATTAAAGGCTGCTATTTATCTGAACATGTTCTTTTGGCTCAAGAAATCTTTAATAAATTTGGTATTCTAAAGCTAAAGTGGTCTATTGGCAATCAAAATTGATATGGAACAAGCTTATGATAGTATGGGATGGCAAGCTTTAAGACAAGCTCTTATTCACTATAATTTCCCTATCAAATTAAGAGAATTGTTAATGCAATTTGTTCTAGATCCTAAATATTGCATACTAATCAATGGGAAGAAGACCAATTGGATTCAAGGCAAAAGTGGCTTTAGACAAGGTTGTCCCTTGTTTCCTTATCTGTTTATTCTTTGTGCTCAAATTCTTTCAGATGCTCTCCATATTCATAGATGTGGTAAAGGGATTTCTATCACTCTACATGCTCATGTTCTCAGTCTTTATGCCGATGATTTCCTTATTTTCTCCAAAGCTATTCAAAGAGGTGAAATTGGTGAAAAAGTTGTCTCCAAATTTGTAATTGGACTGGACAAAAGGTTAATCAATCCTTGGTTATCTTGGGAAACACACTGATAGAGAGGATGAATAATGATCTCTTCTATTCTTAAGTACAAAGTTATGAAGGAGTTTTTATACCTTGGTTTTAAAAAAACATTAAGAAGAAAAGTTAGATCAGATTTTCATAATCTGATGGAAGTGGCATAAATAAATTGAATACTTGGGGAAGAATTGTATTTCTTTGGAAGGGAAACTGTGTGCGTAAATATATCTTTTCTTTCTCTTCCCATGTTCTTATCATCTATATCCCTTGTTCCTATATCAATTCTAAAAGAATTTGATAAGATGTGTAGAAGCTTTATATGGAACAAAAGTAATGGGAGAATTGGATTGCATTATGTCTCTTGGTATCTTCTTTGCAAAGCAAAAAATGAAGGAGGTAGAGGACTGTTTTCTGCAGTTTCCAAGGTTGGGCCACTTCAAGCTAAATTTGCTTGGGAGCTTCTTAAAAAGCCTAATTCCCTTCTTAACCAAATTATCAAAGGAAAGTATGGTAATGATATTTGGAATAAGACCACTAAAATTAATGGTTCTCCTACTTGGAAAATCATTACTAATGGAGCTTATTTTCTTAAAAAGATAGTGAGATGAAAAGTTATGAATGTAAATTCTATCAATTGGATGCAAGATACTTGGATCCTTGACAAAAATCTGTCCAAATGGCCTTCATTCATAAACATGTTGGATCCTATTGATCACAAGTTAAGTTCTTTTATCATTGATGGGAATTGGAATCTCTACTCTTTAGAGAAATTTTTTGGCAAGACTCTTATGGATATTATTATCCAAATTCCTATTGAAAAAGAACAAAATGAAGATCAAATTGAATTGTTAAAACATCATTCCGGAAAATCTATAGCAGCTCTTTGTTCTGAAGCAGATTCAAACAATTTTCTGGGTGAAAGCCATTGGAATTGGGTTAAAAGCATAAAGCTTAGACCCTCTATTGATTTATTTTGGTGGAGATTATACAACAATGCAATTCCTTCGGGTGAGTTCTTATTGAGAAGAAAAATTTCCACCAATGCAAGCTGTCCGAGAGGATGTACAAGAATTGAAGATAAAAGCCATATTGTAGCAAACTGCAGTAAATTAAAAAGCTGTTTGCTTATGCTTAATAATTGGGGTTTTAATATTCCGGTTTTTGAGGATTTTAACTCTTGCTTGGATGGATTAGTTAAAGCTTCTAAAACTAATCCTTTATTGGCAAACATGTATTGTACAGCAGTTTTCATAGCTTGGAAGAATAGATGCAAGCTAGTTCACGGGAAGAGTGAAGAATCTATCTTCTTTATGGCTGCTAATACCGTCTCCTTAGCTACTATTAGTAACTTTATCGTTACTCATCCAAAAAACTGGGATACTAATCAGCTCAAGCTGTTTTCATCTTGGTGTCCCCCTCCAACTGGTTGGATAAAGATAAATATTGATGCTTCCTTAAAAAGCAATTATTTGGCTGGTATTTGAGGTATCATAAGAGATAATAAATGCAGATTTCTATCAGCTTTTGGTCATCATTATCTACATGGGACATTTGCTCATGTGGAACTTTTTGGCGGTTTATTACTTGAAGATTATCTTGAAAGAATGGATGCTTAAAGCTCAAGGAGTAATAATAGAAGGAGACAACAACAATATTATCAAAGAACTTCAAGTTAATTTGAAGAATTGGAAGAAACATGGAAGGATAAAAAAGGAACTTGCTTTTATTCAAGACTTCAACCAAGTTCTTTTCTCTCATACTAGTAGAAATTGCAACAAATTGGCAGATTTTTGTGCCAATTTAGGATGCAATAATAATTTATTTGGGAAGATTTGAATAATGTGGAAATCCCACATTCCTTTCTTAGTATTTTAAAAGAGGAATGTGATGGATTAGAGATGACTTGAGTTTCTAGTTTTCTTTGTATTGGTTTATTTTGTTCTTAATGCAATTTAGCATTCCTTCAAAAAAAAAATAATCACATCTTCAATTAAGAGCCTCATTAGTAAAAATAAGATTTTTACATTCATTAATACGAAACATTTTATTAAACATTGTATCGATTATTCTACTATTTGTATCGATTGATAGAAACTCGAAAAATATAATTTTTATTTTAATATGATAACTTATGCATTTAGAGTAAGCAATAGTAGTTTTGTTTTAAATATAACACACCCTTGAGTGTTTGATACTCTACTTCATCACTTTATTACTTGATTTAGAATGTTTATTTAAGTACATTTAAGTGGGCTTTCATTATTGACATATTAAAGAAAATCTAATCATTATTCAATAAGCACCTCTTATGCAGTCAGACACATCCCCCATATCTAGTTTTTGACACCTTTAAGAGGGAAGTAAATTTTAAATTATAATTTTTTAACTATATTATTGAAATAAGTGCATATTTTAACCTACTTGTATCTTGTATCAAATTTATATAATTTATATTTGTTATTTTTATTCATTTTTGCATGATTTATAGATCTAGAAAAGTATCTTTCTTATTTAATTATGTGATAAAAAGGGCCCTTTCAAAATGAAAAAAAAAAGCATTTTTAAAATGCTTGAACTAGTACCAGATCAAGTTAAATCTATACCTCTTACGGATTATGTTAACCCTATAGTAAATGGAATTCATTACAGTATTAATAGACCTGCTATCTAGGATAATTATTTTAAATTAAAATCTTCCATAATTGAGATGGTACAAAATTCCTAGTTTAGAGGAACTCCTATTAAAGATCCAATTGGTTGGTTATTCAAATATTTTATAATAGATTAGTAAGATCACTTAGAGCAATCATAGTGATGCAGATAGAGGATCTTTAATGCCAAGCCATTTTAGGAAGCATATGAATTAATAGAGAAAATGGCTACAAATAATTTCAAGTCGCCTACTAATATGGTAAATCCTAATAGAATAATTGGAATATATAAATCATATGCTTTATCAATTCTCACAGCTTAAGTTGTAGCAATTTCTAAGAAGTGGAACATAATAGAATTGAAAGCAGGATCAGGATGCGAATCATCTATGAAATAGGAGGTTCAATGTTTCAAATTTTATGGAGATAAACTTGTGAAAGGGATTAAACATATTAATTTAATTAGAAGAAAAAATTACCCCTTCTCCAATATATATATATATATATATAATCCAGGCTAAAACCATCCTAATTTTAATCAGTTAAATAATATTCATGGTAACAATAAATGAATTATGGTCAAAATAATCAAAGAGGAAATTACAACAATTCTTAGCAACCTATTATTAATCATATACCTTATTATCCTCTAGTTTTTAATCAAAAGTCACCTTTAAAAGGGCAGTGAAGTAGTTATAAACTTAATAGCAAAATGAAGATGTATTAAAAATTTAGAAACTCAATTAGGTCAATTTACAATTTTAATTAGTCATAGTCTCTTAGATAATTTCGTTGTAATACTGAAGGTAATACAAAGGAAAAGATCTTTGTGGGAACAACTTGAGGAGTGGTAGTGATATACCCCATCTAAATTTATAAATCTAGAAAATTCTAGCGGAAGACAATAAACTTAACACTATTTGGTAGGTAACCTATTTTTATGTTTAAATGTGCTTTATTAAGTGTTATAATTTTCATGTTTTGTATTTCATATATATTTTTTTTTTCATAATATTTTACATTTATTGTCTGTTTGTGCTTGATATTAATCAAAGTTATAATTTACTTTGTTAGAAAATTTTATGTGATAATAAATAGACTAGTGCCTAGACACAAGTGATTTATTTACAAACCTATATTAAAATAGCCCAAGCCAACACTTGCACTAGGTGATCCATAACCCTGTGCATCTACCATGGTCAGCCCAGCAATATCCTTACATGGGTCAGCCAATTGGTCTGACCCAATCTAATAAAATTCCTAAATTAGTGAACCTTTCTCACACCATTACTAACCCAGTGCCAACCAATGCTTGCATTAAACTCTAGAATCTACTAGACACCTAGCCCAACTACCACAGGCCACGGGGTGGTTGGAAATGGCTGAATATTTAAGACAATTTATGTGTAAAAATAAGTTAACCTTTAACTACCTGGCCAGTTGTCGATATGAGCTCAAACCTTTTAGAATGCTCCTTAGAATCCCATTTTACTATATCGAGCTAAATACTATTTGGAGTAGGTGATAAGAGAAATGAGAAGATTATGGCGTTAAAGGAAAATAACTCTGATAGAGATAGCTATGGAGTTGATGAAACAATGATATAACCTTGATGACCTGATAGTTCAGGAGCTTCTTGAAGTAAATAATAAAGGCTACTAAAAAAAGGAGTAAAGGTAAAGTAGGTAAATTTAACAAAGTTTCTTATGTTGTTGTGTGCTTTGAGTGCAAGAAGCATTGACACTTATGGTTCTATTACCCTAACCTTAAAAATCACCCTACTAAGGAAAAGGGTGAAGAAATGTTCAACTTTAGAAAGGATAAGTAGAGGATACAAAAAGGCTTTCTATACAGACTCAGTCACAGACTCATCAGATTTAGATCTTTAGGAGGAGTTAACAAATCTATGTTTAATGAAAGATGATTCACTTCTTAATTTCTACAAATTTAACATCCAAATTAAAAATGTCTCACAAGATTTGCTTTAGATTTATAATTTGGTTTTCTTTAGTCAAATATGTATATATTAAAATTATACCATCCCTAAAGATGGATTAATGTTTCACTATCAATTTGAGAAGATAAACTTTTCACTCATGATTGAACACTTCAAAGGGAAAATTTAATTAACCCTGAAGGATATAAAAATTTAAACCATAAATTTAATTATGAAATGAATCAAATATTTAAAGCTCAGGTTTACATTATGCAAACATTTCTCATATCTTAAAAAGAAACTAAAATATAGTTTATTTAATTATGGGTTGTAGACTTTTTATAGGGGCAAGCCCTTATTATGGGTTATAGACCCTCTATTATAGTTAATTACATCTCCTAAGAGAATCCTCTTTATTAAAGTGAAGATTTAATATTTTCAAAGATATATGGATCTTATGACTAGATGTATAAGCTTTGGATTATAAATTCTCTAGTTATCCTCAAAATTTTGATTTAAGATTTTGAATTTTAAAGAAATGAATCTTAATGTGCAAAGATTGAAGAAGTGTTTACTATCTAGACTTATACATGCTTAGAGTGAGTTACTAGCTAATAATCCTAATGCACAATGAATCACCCTTGATGTAATTTATGATAGTTTAAGCTTTATCCTAGGAGATCAAAGGATGAATCAGACTATAATATATATGACTCAAGATGAGTAATTTGAACTCTAAGTTCAAATGCCACTAGTTTGAAGAATCACTAAGAACTTTAAATTTTATCTTATTTAGTTTACTTAACTAGATTTTCTAACCACCAAAGTTTCTTAGAATGTTCAACAACATAATGGCCTTATACCAAAGGAAAAGTGTAGCATCTTTCAAGCACAATAAGGACCTCACTTCCTTACCCATGTTGGTCATAAAAGTATATTTTAATGTATGTTACAAAAATAAAATGCATTCATATATGCATGTATAGGTAAAGGGTTTGGTTATATGATACCTAGTACAATATCATCCTTGAATTAGTATATATATTCCTATAATACTTGGAATATATGCACCAAAAAACCTTAAAAAATGCATTCCAATGATTGCACATATGACGAGGCACACTATGGCTTCTCAAAGTATCACTTAACCACATAGACGGTGTGTTTTGGTCATCAGATTAACCACGGGAAGAGCATGGGGCTCCAATGTAGCCATAATGACATGTAGAAGATCCAAATTGTGTTTATTTTCACCCATGGGAAGTCACATGTATGGTTCCTATTCTAGGACATCTGATTGGATCGAACGACTCAAATTGATTTGGTCATTTTAATTTAATTTGACTAGAACTTTCAAATGATTATAACTTTTGATCCAACCATTAACATCTGACAAAATTTTAAATATGGGATCATGATAACCTAATTTTTCAATGCTCAAAGGTTGGAGGCTCCAAACATTAAGAACATGGAGAATTTGAGAATTGAACTTAAAACTTTAAATAGTTATAAGTCTCTAACCCAAAGATGGATTTTGGTGATCTTGGACTCTATGGAAAACTTTAGCAAAAGTCAAGAGACATGAAATTTTTAAGTCTATAGGATGATTTTGCTCAACTAGGTTTGACCTAGTAAACCATGTTTGACCAAAGGTCAAGGGTGGGTCCAACTCATTCCAAATGATATTTTGAACATGTTGGAAGTGGTCCCAAGGTTTGATGGGGTCATTTAGTTCCAAATGCATATTTAAGGGCTAAAAGAACCTTTTGGTCAACCTAGGTTTACTTGGTCAATAAGGGTTGGAACTTGGTTCATTTAATTCTAAATGATGTTTAGGATTTTTGGAGGTGGTTCCAAAGTTTGGTTGGGTCTTCATGGATCTAGTATAGTTTAAAGGGAAAAAATGATAATTTAGTCAACCTAAGTTAACTTGGTTAACTACAGTTGACCAAGGCTTGGGGTTTAGATCAATGGATTCATTTTCTTTTTTTTTTTTTGGATATGTTTGGAGAAGGTTACATTGCTTGGTTTGACTGAGACATATTCCGGTTTAAGGAAAATTCATTTTTCATATTTTAAGGTTTTAGGGTTTTATGGACAATTATGGTTAACCAAGGTTTAGTATTATTTAAATGGTTCATCCTAGTGATGATGATCATGATCAATGAGTTTTGAGAGGCCTCCAAGTTCAAAGTCATAAGATGTCATGTTCAATGGTAAACGCTATAAATATATTAAAATTTTATAGCCTATGAAAAAGCTTCGAGTATTAGGGGTTAGGGATCTTGAATTGCCTTCTAACCAATATTGTTGACCCTATGGCCATTCCTAATAAATATGCAAGTGATAGATAAATAATCCAAGATTATTTTGTTTGGTTTCAAGGCAATGAACCTTTATCCAAAAAAGGTTATAGACCAAGGGGTTTTGTGTTTTTATTCTGACACTAGATTTTGGAGTTTTAAATTGATCAATAGATTTATTCAGTGGATTAGATTTTGATTTTATTTAGACAATGATTTGGGACTATTTAAGGTTTTAAAGGCTTAAATCTTTGACAATCATTGCTAATAATCAGTTATTGAACATGTGGTCAAGTAACTATCACTAGGGACTATCAACCGATGGATTTATTGCATAATTTTATTTTAGGTTTTAAATTTATGAATGGAGGTCAATGTTTGGATGAGATTTATCTTTGGAATGGTAATACCACTAATAATTAAGGGTAATGTTAAGTGGAATATGTGATGATCAAATGATAGTTAAGCGTGATTGTCAATTTATAGTTTTAAGGGTTAATAATGAAATCACCATGCTAAAACATAGTAATGAGTTTGATTTAGGAATTGAATTACGTTTTAATTATTTAGGTTTAAAGATTATTATTTGACCTGGGGAGATTTGTCATCATTCAAAAAATGGGTCAATAATTAACTATGATTTAAAAGAGGTATATGAGTCAATTTCTAAGAAAATGCTTGACTTGTTTAGAAAACTCAAAAATAACATGCATAATTATAGAGTGAACTTTTTTAATTGAAATGTGACCATGATAGGTGAGTTAGAGAGCATTCTAATCTTAAATTTGAGCATATAATATTAGATAAGGAGAATGCATCATTACTAGATTGGATTAATAACATAAATAAATAAAAAATTGAATTAAATAAGTCAAATAATTCCTTAAAATTGAGCAAGTTGAGTTAAAGTAAGAATTCAAAGAACTAGGGACACTTGCAATGGAATTAGGCACTAATGAGCATGCATTGAAATTTAAAGTTGTAAGTTACAAAAGTACAAATGAATTTTTACAAAAAAAAATAATTACACTTCAAAATAATACACAAGGGCCTACACTATCACTAAAGTCACTACATTCAGCACAACATGCATAATATGTTTCTAGGAAGAGGCACTAACCCCCACATATGTTAGTGAACCAATTTATAAGGGCTAAATTCTATTCTTTTGGCATGCTAGGACACATAACATGCACTAGAATAATAGAACAAACTTGGTTTGGAGGCCAAAAGGCTCATCACTGAAAAGTATGCATAACATTAATTCACTGAAGCATAAAGTGGAACCCAAACTAACTTGTTTTTCCAAATCTAACCTCTGATTAACATTTTAGAGATGCTCTCATAAGAAGTCAAGTCACAGTATGTGGTACCTAGGCAACGACTGCTCAAGACATGTTCTTAGTGATATGAAGTTATTCATCTTGTTGGAGGCCAAGAGTAAATGCAAGGTAATGTTAGGCAATAAGAATACAAAGAAAGTGTTTGACACAGGTATAATCGATAAATATAATCATTTTATTATTGTAAATATACTTTTAAGATAAGGATTGGTGCATAATCTTCTAATCATTAGCCAATTACGTTAATAGGGTTTTCTTTTGAATAAATGCTTAAGTATTTTAAAGGAAAAATTATTTGAGAAGGTAAGATAATTAACAACGTTCATATGCTTAATATTGTATATATTGATATTTTTGATTATTTGTGTTTGTTGAAAACTATCATGGATTATTCTTGGCTATGTATAAGTGACAATGTCATTCTAGTATGAAACCCCTTAGGAATATTATCTAGCAATTCCTAGCTAGAAGAAATCCCAAGTTATATTAATCTAAGGATCATCTGAGTGATGCCTAATATTTAAGAAAGCATACTAGGTCATCCTTTCATTCTTTTAAGGATAAGATTAACACTAAACAACTAAAGATCCTTTAAATTGAATTACTTAGACCTATTAGTACACCCAGTCTATGTGGCAGTAGTTATGGTTTTGTGAACATAGATAACTTCTCTATATTCACTTGGATTAAATTCTTAGCTTAGAAGAGTGAGTCTTTTGATGAGTTTAAAGTTTTCTCCACTTGAATTCAGAGGAAGTTAGAATGTTTGATTTCTATATATAATAATAATAAAGGTGAAGAATTTGAGAATGAGAAATTAAATTATTTTGCAAGGAGTTTGTAATTGATCATACTTTAAGGAATAATAGGATACTCATGGAGGCTATGTTAGCTGAGTATGCCCTACCTAGATATTTTCTAGAAGAATTGGTTAATACTTCTTATTATGTACTAAATAAGGTGAATATTATATCCAAATTGAATAAGACACCATATGAGATTTTCAAGGGTGGGATACTTTATCTTTCATATTTAGATATCTTAAGTTGTAATTTTTTTTATGCTTATTAATTATAAATCTTATTTAGGAAAGTTTAATTCTATGAAAGATAAAGGAGTCTTTTTAGGTTATTCTGTTGTGAGTAAGGCTTATAAAATATTTAATAGGCGGATCTTAGAAGTAGAGGAATCCACCCATTGGATTTTTGATGAGTTTGATATATTAGTTGAGCCAAGAATAAATGATGATGATGAGGTAGAAATTACATATAGAGTAGATAACATTGACTTAGAAGGAGTAGAACCTTAGAAGCCATTGCTTAGAGAATGTAGATATTCCTTTAGTTACCCTAAGGACCTTATCTTAGGAGATCCACTAATAAGGGTTAGGACTCGACAAGGATATAAAAAAGAGGTAGTCATACAAGTTTCATGTTTATGGTAGAAACAACATATATATCAAGCTCCTAGTGATGGATTTTGGATCTAAGCCATATAGGAGGAGTTAAATCAATTTGTTAGGAATGATATATGGGAGCCAGTTAATAGACCTTCTGATCAAACTATAGTTATAACTAAATGAGTATTTAAAAATGAGTTCAATTACTTTGGATCAGTGATTAGATATATGAAAATATTTTAAGTTAACATGTACAATGAGGTATGGGGAATTGATTTCGAGGAGACTTTTATCCCTTCAGCTAGATTAGAAACCATTAGAGACCTACTAGCATTTACATGTTTAGAGGCTTTAAATTATAGTTTTTGGATGTTAAGAGTACATTTCTAAATAGGCTTAATAAGGAAGATGTTTATGTAGAATAATGCCTAGGTTTTGAAAATTTCTCTTTTCCCAACCATGTCGATAAATTGAAGAAACCCTTATATGGATTGAAATAGACACCTAGGGTATGGTATGAGAGACTTAGCACAATTCTCCTAAAAAAATTATTTATTTAGGGTAATGTAGACACCACCTTATTCCTTAAGAAAATAAGAGATGATATAATCATAATTTAAATCTATGTTGATGATATACTTTTTAGATCTATAAATGAAAATCCTTGTATTGAATATTTAGCTACTTTGAGTAATGAATTTCAGATTAGTATGATGGGAGAGATGCGTTATTTTCTTAGATTTAGAGTCAAGCAAAGAGAATATGGTACATTCCTTATCCAGACTAAATATATTAAGAAGATCTTGAAAAAATTGATATGGAAGGTTCTAAGAGCATAGGTACACCAATGAGCTCAACCATCTAACTAGATAAGGATATAAATGAAAGTTATTTGATCAGAACATGTATAGTGGGATCATAGGATCATTAATATATTTGATTTCTACTATATATGATATTATGTTTAGTGTGTGTCTATGTGCTTAATTTTAAGATGATCCAAAAGAATTCAATATGATTGACATAAAAAGAATTCTTATATATCTTACAGATACCCAAAACTTAGGCTTCTTGTGTTCTTTATATAGCAACACCTTTGAAATTATGGGATATTCATATTCAAAGGGGTAGAGATGAAAATAATTTCTAGCACTTATCAATTTATTATGCAATCCATAGTTTCTTAGGTAAGTAAAAAATAGAATTATATAGTCTTATCCACTGCTTAAAGCAGAGTGCATTGTTGTAGGGAGTTGTGTTCCTCAAGTCTTATGTCTAAATAAATAAATATTTGACCTTGACATTTTAGTAGACACTATCTCAATCATGTGCAACGACACCAGTACAATCAATATTTTTAAAAATTCAATTCAACATTCATGCACAAAGTATATTTATATTATACATCACTTCATTAGGGATCATGTAGTACAATGAAATATAGAATTATATGTTTCAAGCACTAAAAATCAATTAGTAGATATAATTATAATACCCCTCAATTATGACACATTCAACATGCTAAGAGATAGACTAGGTGTTATTGATATTCATGCATTGAAATTGGGGTAGGGATTAATTGATGTAAGCTTGTTTGCTTGCTTTATATTTTGTGTGTTTGTTTATTTTATATTCACATTTTTTGTTTTGTTTATCAAAGTTATTTACCTATATTTTGAATGGTGATTGTTTATTTTTATTCTTATCTTGTAGAACTTTCCTAGAACATCACACAAAAAACCCGATTTATTCACAATGTATTATATGATATACTTATCGTATTGCATGATCTACGTAAGATTTGACTATTTGTCCCAGTTATTATTACATTAACTATTATGGAGGATTTATTATTATTGATCATACTGTAAGAATTTCTCATCATATTATATGATACCTTTTAATCAATAATTATATCAATGATTCCTGTAGATGATGAATTATAAAGTAATCATACTATATGATAGCATATTGTACTTTATGATTTGACCATTGATTGTATGTTCCTGATAAAACATTTTAGATGGTATTAATCATATTGTACAATCTACCCAATCTATAAATAGAGGGAAAAATAATTGTTTGATGCATACCTTCAACCTCAATTCCTTTTTCCTCTTTAACTCTACTCCTTCACTTACCTCTCTATGGCTCTAGCAAAGTAAGGTCATAGAAATCTCCACTAATGGGTGAACTCGAGGTTCCACTTCCATAAAGATGAAGATGCATATGCTTATTATAAAGGAGCCTCCCTCATCAATTTGAAATTCTAGAAGCTCTCTCATACTTGTTACTCAAAATATTTGCTACCTTCGTACTCTAGTTTGTCATCTATCTAGCCTTTTCTTAACACACCAAACTATTATTAGAGTATTTTTTTTTTTAAATCATTGCATCACTACATACTATAATGCATTTCAATCATGTGTCTGTCAATGCATAGTCACATTAATTTACATGACCTCCATGATCTTCTTCACCTTTCTAATACTTGTCTTTCTTCACATTTTATCATTGGGTCTTTAGATTAGAACTTGATTTAAGTCAACACTCTTATTAAGAACTCTCATGCACCATATCACTAACCCTTAATATGTTCCTTAGTACTCAAGACCCGTGTCATTTAGCACATTCTTTGGAACAACATCATATTATAAGTTGGTGATCGTATCAACATCACTTTTCTTCTATCTCTAGTCACCTACAACTGCATGTCCAATGCCCAATTCAAAGCATGTGAGTTAATCTTTTGTTATATTAAAAACCAAATCCATTAGGAATTTGTGAGCATGACGAAAGTAAAATGTAGCCTTAAAAGACATCATTGGATACATCATAGAAACTATATACAACCTAACATATCCTGCACAGCTTGACCATATTCCTACATTCTTCACAGATCACTCCTTACATAATATTTATAGTGAGCACTGTAGGGCTTCTGTAGAATTTTTTGAGTCAAAAGAAAATGATGAAGAAGGGGAGCACCACCATAGACTGCCCCTCATCTCAAAAACAACTATCAATAGGATGCCTAGACATGGTATTTTGCTCGACTAAAGTTGAATATTGATTTTCATATCAAGTAGTCTACACAATACTAGGAGTAGTTTGAATAACCACACCAGGAGGATCGCTAGTGGTTTAGCAAACATTTTCATGTGCTCCACCATTATTTTCATTCGCTACCACCACCTCCACCACCTAATCAAGGACCATCACAAGAGTAACACTTTTTAATGCTTATAGTATGTTTATTCTTTGCACTTTGTTTGTACTTTAATGCATTTTGCGTTGTAGTGTCTATTTCTTGTAATATTCAGTCATTATATCTCTTGTATTGGTGATGTTAAAAGGGGTTATAGGAAGTTTATTGGTTTGTAATCTTTTTTAATCAATAGTATGGTTTGTTAAAAGCACTTTATGTGTTGAAAAAAAATTTTCCCTTCTTTCTTTCCATGTTATTAAGAAAAATATCTCCCAATAATTTTAAAGATATCACTTAGTAAGGGGGAGAACATTGGAGAAAAATAAAAGTATACGTACAATTTTATCAATAATATTTTTCATCATTAAAAGGGGAGATTATTATAATATGGGAGCCCAAGCCTATGTTATCATGATTACAAGCATTATTGGAGTTTACATAAATTTTCCTACTTATTACTATTGTATATATTTTTTCATGTTTATTAATATTTTAGATTCATCATATACCAAGCACTGCGAAAGGATCATAGCTCATGATTAGATAGTATTGGATTTATTTTCGCAAGAGTATGTTTTTTTATATTTTCTTAAGTTAATGTATTATAAAAGAAGTATGCTAGCTTAGAAACTGTGTACACATGCACAAAGGGGGAATTAAAATAAGTATATTTTAATTTGTTGTGAAAGTAATATTATATGTTGTTGATCATACTATTTGATCTATTAAAATAGAAGTTAATTTAAATATTTTATTTTAAATAAAAAATATTATAAATTATAACTAATCATAGAGTATAAATAACACGTTGTACTGGATGATCAGCTATAACTAGAAACCCTATCAACAAATCTAACTTAAAATATGTAAATTTGAATTTTAAAATTTAAACTATTCATACTGTATAAATTAATTCATTTTATATGATCTATTAATTCTTTAACTAATTAGATATGTTAATCAAATAAATAAATTAAGTTAATTGGATTCTAATTAATTATTAATCATTCTATACGATCATTAATCATTGTGTAAAACTCACCCGAGGAGTCTCTAAATGATATTTGGTTCATCTAGTACGATCCAAAATTCATTACGATCCAAAAATCATATTGTACGAACAACTCATGCACTATTTAGAAATATTTGTTCATCTAGTGCAATCTAATATTTTATTTAAATCGATCATACTATTTGAAGTATAATCGTATTGAATGATCTTCAATAAAGTGAAGTAGCCGTATTGTATGATTCTCAAATGATAATGTACAAACAATACAATAGAATTAAAAAATAGGAATTTTCTTGGTAAATAACTATTATCTCATTTAAAGAAGTCTTTGGTCGTCATAAGGCTTGAGTCTTCTAAAAAAGAAAGAGTTTGATGAGAAGTTTTGTGCAAGGGGGAGGGGGGGGGGGGGGGGGGGAAGTGAAGTTGTGTGATTGAGAACAGTCTTGTGGGATCAAGGGAGTAAGAGAGTAAGAGAGAGAGAGAGAGAGAGAGAGAGAGAGAGAGAGAGAGAGAGAGAGAGAGAGAGAGAGAGAGTCTACACATCATTGCTATGGCCAACATCCATCTTCTTTCTTCATAAGTCAAAGTTTTACCTAAAGGAAACTCTAGCAAGAACTTGTTCTATTCAAAGGGCCATTGGCAACTCCACCACACCATTGGTGAATGAGATTCGACTACACCGCCATATTATTGGTGAAAGAGATTCAGCTATTCTATCACACTTGGTTTTTGGTACATATTTTTTATGGGCTTATTCGCCTTACTGTGGGAGAAAATGATAAATAATAAAGTTTTAGTGTAATACTCAGAGAGGACGACTCAGGGGAGTGGATGTAGGTCATGTTTGACTGAACCACTATAAATTTTTTGTGTGCTCATTCTTAATTTTTTTAATGCACTTTAATTTCTTTTTTTAGTTTCTTATTGTTTTACTGGCAAATCTAAGTTGAAAACTTTGAGTTTGTTTTGTTTATGGTTATTATTACAGAAGAAAACCAAAAATTTTAAAAGTAAGATGAGACAAATATTTTCAAACTTTTTTCTATAAAGAAAAATAAAATAATTGTTTTTAATTTTTCTTATTATACTTGTTTTCTTTATAAAATCTACCTTTAAATTTAGTGGTGAGTTTGGCTTAATTTTTTCAAAAGGGAATTTTTTATAAGATTTTTCAAAACACCAATTAACACCCCTCCCCCCTCCTAATTTGCCATTGTAGTTCAAGTGGCTTAACAAACATAATTTGAACTTTCAATGATCTATTAATCTAGAAATTATTTCAAATATTTAATTAAATAAAATTAATAAATTAACAATATAACTAATCCCACTATACCACTTGTAATTGTATAGCTCGATCAGTTATTTTGATAACCCCACCCCATCCCCCCATCGCAATTGAATCTATGTAACCAAAATAAGGTAAATTTTAATTTTGAAATTTGAACTAATCATACTATTCAAAAGCTTTCATACTATATAATTATAAATGAATGTTTCTTAATTTTGTCCGTAGATCTAGAAATCAAATCTTGATTAAAAGACATCTTGTATGATCAAAATCATATAGTATAAATTTTTAGAACCTTCACTAGGTGAACCCTAGTTTTTCTTGGATGATCCTTAATTTTATATAACTAATCATAATATACGACTAAATAACAAATAGGATAATTCGAAGTGGGAGTTGATCTAATCAGCTAGTACAAACATAGTATTATACTATAAGCTTAAAAGTATTAAATTAATCATTGGTTTTTTACTTTAAATATCAAACTTTAATTATTTCACATATGGCCTAAAAGATTATGTTAAATATCCAAAGATATTTTTCTTATCTAAGCGAGCTTCGGAGAAAAAGAAGTGTCACCTTTCTTCAAAGAGAGTCCAAACTTGGGAGAGGAACAGAGAAGGTGAACTTTAGAGGTAATTGAGGGAGTCAAAGGGAGTGTGAGGGAGTCTCATAGTTGTTTTCGTCGGCCAACAACATGGGTCTTCCAGGTTGTGGTTTTGAAGCTCTTTGAGATGAGCTCTAGGAAATAATTTTTTGGCAATGGGTATTACATGATAAGGAGGCTAGGGTAGCATTCTCTCCATCATTGCGAAGAGAAAAAAAAGAGAGAACGTCTCCATCATTGTGAGGAGTAGAAGGAGAGAGGAGCATCTGCACTGTTGTGAGGAGAAGGTGGGAGTGACATCTCTTTCATTGTGACCTAAAGGAGGAAGGAACATCTCCATCATTAGGGATGCATAAAAAGGGGAAGACTTTCGAGATGAAGAGCTTTATGAAGGTCAATCTCCACTAAGGAAAAGAGAAGGGATTCTTTGCCTCGCTAAGTGCAAAATGAGCGTTACTAATGGACTAACCAAAAAGGAGGATATTTGGGGAGTGAATGATCATCAAGCTTGACCGACACACTATAAAATTAAATTTTAATTTTTTTTTCTTGCATTTTATTTTTTGCATACTTTTTTATTGAGCGTTGTGATTTGATCATATTATGCTTACAACTGTTCATAAGTTTGTTTAAACATTTACTTTAAGTTAGTCTTAAAAATTTTCATTGCTAAAAAATATTAAAAATAAAAATAACATATTTTATATAAATAAAAGGATGCAAAACTTAGCATTGTTTTCTTTTATATGATTGTTAATCATTTCATTAGTTAATTTCTTATGCTTGTTGGTTTGTTACTATTAATTTAAAATAACAAGTAAACACCCCCCCCCCCCCCCCCCCTACTGGTGTACCTTAGAAATTTCATTGCTCAAGCGGTCTCTCAAATTCTTAGATCATCTATACTCTCATGAATCTCAAGCTCAACTACGACCTCCTTGTACACCTTTATATAGAGAGTGTGAGTTTATTGATTAGTTTTCTTGATGGGTGTGCCCTGTAAATTTAACAAAAATTCATAACATTCCATCAAATGACCGATATTGATTCGTCAGTCATAGATCGTTCTTTCATTATTGATGGGCCTCAATGATTTTGAAATTAATTAATCTTGGGTTCATTGACTTGGTCTTGTCGAGATTCTTGATGCAACTACAAGCATTTGAGAGATTTGGTCATCCAATTCATGTTATGAAGTTCCGAATTACGTTTCAAGTGCTTGAGTTGGGCTCATTTCGACTCAGATTGGACCATGTTTGATAATTTGGCAAAATCAGAGTTTGAATATCCATGACTTTAATTTTGAAATATTTTAATTCAGATATTCGACCTTAATCAATGCCTTTTTTTTTATTGCCTAACAAACTTTTTCACAAGAAGTACTCTAACACTAATCTAATTCTAGTGATGAATGAGATTTTAACAAGATAACTTGGCCTATTTTAGTGACAACACCTTTCGTATTTTCAGCAATTATTCTACGCTCTTCGGCATAACTCAACTTTCTTCTTTTTATTCTTTTTTCACAAGAAGCATTCTATTACTATTCTAATGTTCAGTATTGATCGGTCGATCATAGATCATTCTTTCATTATTGATTTTTCATAATGATTTTGAAATTGAACAATTTGGCGTTCAATGTATTTGTCTCTTCGAGATGCTCGACTCAACTATAAGCATGCAAAACTTCGCGTTCATTTGCTCATCCAATTCAAGTTCTGAAGTTTTCAATGACATCTCAAGTACTTGATTTAAGCTCATTTTGACTCGATTAGACCACGTTTGGTAATTTGCTAAAATCATAGTTCGGACGGTCCTAACTTTAATTTTAAATATTTTAATTCTGATAATGGCGCTTAATCAATGCCATTTTATATGGCCTGTTAGAAGAACTCTATTACTATTCTAATTCTTTTGGATGACTGAGATTTTGACAAGATACCCTCTCATATTTCAATATCAACACCTGAATTTTCCGGAATTGGTCTACACTCTCCAGCGGAGCTCAACTTTATTCTTCGCATACCCCCGCCAACTCAAGTAGAAAAGCATCTCTACTCATGTCTCTTTCAGTATTTGTGTTTCGTACTTAAAAGTGTAATAAAATCAACTTTGGCAAATATCATAGTCGAATTAGCTCAATCGATCAAATCACTCAGAAAAACTCGGCATAATGATTTATATTTCCTATTTTAGTTTATTTTATTATTTTCTTCTCACCTCTTCTTCAGGCAATCCTGCTTATTCTTCTCTTTTCACGAATCTTTGATGTGGCACTTAAGAGCTTCATGCTTGCGATGACATCGCTCAGAAAATTCTTGCTGTAGTGTAACAATGATCTTGGATCACTGTCAATCGAAAATATATTTGTTCGGATTTTTGAAATTCTGCGGGTTTGTTAATTGTATTTGTGCTGGGGCACTATTTGTCGTTATCTTCTTTTTCAATATCAAATTTATTTTGCAACTAAAACTTGTTTTGGGATAGCTTTCTTACTGATTCTTATAGCAGTTTCTTACTGGCCCAAATAGCACTACGTGATGCATACTACTTGTAGATATAAACATATATATCTTATTGATGTAGGTGGCATCTATTTATTCAATATGAGTTTAATATGTTCCCTTTCTTTATAAAAGGATTTTCAATTCCTTGATGTGGGATTTATTTATTGTTATTTTTTGTACAAATTATTTAAATTTTCAATCCATATATCATATGATTGCAGCACAATATGAAAGTGCATAAAAACAAATTAATTTGACATAAAATTTATATTTTATTTTGTTATAACCTCACAGGTGCTCCAATTAATTTTTGTCAGATGTTCTAATTAAATTTTTATTATAACATATATTAAAATTTTAGGTTCACTATAAACATATTATAACATGATATTAACTGATTAAGTATATATTATATTTCGTTAAAATAATTTAAAATTATAAAATCATCATAATGAAAGCTTAATTAGAATATTTTTACCTAAATTTTCTCATGTAAATAACACCCTTATATCGGCCTATGCAATTGGACTCAACCAATCAAAACTCTTGAAGTTACATCGTCCCAGCCTAATTTTTTTTGTTGTTTACGTAATCAAGCAGTCATAATCTAATCATGTGTCCATTCATCTTTAATAAATAATAGCAATTAGCTTAGCTAAATAGCCACATCAAGCTCAATTGCGTCAAATTTTTAACATGTTGTTGTCGCTTGGCCAGCTACCTAAACCTTGCAAAGTCAGCCAGCTTCATGCAAAAGGAACTAAGCAAATAAATCAATTGATTACTGTTTGACTTCATATATTTCACAAATATTCAAGTAGGTGACCAACTGATCCTATACTTGGGTTTAAAAATAAATCTTATAATTAATTGAAAAGTTCTACGCAACCTTCATTTGAAAACTTGCAATGAGTTGGTTAAAATTATTTTGAAAAGTTCTATTGTTCGTGCATTAAATTCACGTGAATAATAAAAATAAAAATTCATATTAGAAAATAATTAATTATATTTTCTTTGGTAAAAAAGTTAAAATTATTAATATTACGAGGCAATACATTAAAAGTGCCAAATTAAACAAGACATGAAGGAAAGTATCATATATTTCAGACATCCAATATAAGAACAGGTATGGTGACCCTATGGATGGTTTCTTGCTATATATATAAACTATAAAGACTTAAACTTCCTTGCAGGCATAACTTTCCAATTCTAGAAGTACTTAGAAGAGCACAGAATATGAAGCATTAAAAAAAAAAAAAAACCAATAAATCTACCTAACAAGATGTTTAATATGAGCTAGAAATAAAGAGTCGTATCAAAATTCTCTTGATAAAACTACAAAAGCATACCGAAATCTCTTTTTCTTCATTTTATTTTATTGCACGGAAGCATACAGAAAAAATTCTCTGGCAAAACTACTTCAATTTATGAGCTATAAATAACCCAAATAGTAACTTTAGATCTTGTTTATTTCTGATTTCTCACAATACACTTGAATACATTCAATAAGGTAGAATTATGACATGGCAACCAATTTTCTTTTCAAACTCAAAAAACAAAAATTCTAAGATCTGATGGAGGTTAAGAGTATGATAATCATGAACTCCACTTATTAAATCTATCTCATCCTCTAGCTCCACCAACTCAGATTTACCATCAACCCCTATTGGAGGTCCAACTCAATATCCTATTGTCACTCTGTTATGAACAAAGAACCACAAACAAAAACATATAATCATCATGAAGCATCAAAATATTGAAGCAGATGTTAAGTTTTCTAAATGGCTAGGTCATAAGAATTTGAAGCTTTGCATGCTCATGGTACTTGGATTCTTTTATCTCATACACCAACATAAAATATATTAGGTTGCAAATGGATATTTATAACAAGGATCTATTACAACATATAATGCTAGACTTATAGCTCAATGTAACAAGTAACAAAATTATATATATATATATAACTTTACTACTTTCAGCCCTATTGCAAAATTACTCATAATTAGAGTATTTTGTCATTGTAGCCATTACTTTTTTTTTTTCAAAATCACTGAGCCTATCATTTACAAGTAGAATGTTTTTTAATTAGATGTTTCAAATAGTTTAGTATATAGCATACTTGATGACACTATCTATATGTCTCAACAACTCGAGTTTTAGAATCCACATGTTAACCATATATTTCTTCTAATGAAGGCAATATGTGAACTTCGATAGTCTCCAAGACAATGATTTGATACATTCTCCACACAGTTTCAACAATTCAATTTTAAATCTATTTTGCTGACCCATTATTCTAATATTATCATAATGGTTGTTATCTCTATACGCTATGTAGAAGATATTCTCCCTTATTAGAATCAACCGCAATACCAGTCAACTTCTTATAGATCATCAACATGCTTTTAATATGAAAAATATGGGCGCTATCTCGAATTCATTGGGCATACAAGTTCAATTTGCAACAAACTACCTTCACCTTAACGAAAATAAATACTCTACAGAGGTACTCCATTGTGCTAGAATATGCTATTGCAAGTCGGTCCAATTAATCTTTAATTTTTTCATCAAGCAAAAAAAAAAAAAAAAAAAGTTTACTCAAATCCATGACAATATCATCATATGTTTCACACATTACAATACCTAACCAGACATTTCACATGTTGTTAACAAAATGTGAGTATATGTATCACCCATTACAATTTCATTTCAACTTCTCAAACGCTTGCGACATTACATCAAATGCACCATTAAATTTGATTTACTAATGCACTCCTGCCCCCCAACACAACCTTCTTGTATTAATTTAGATTATGTGGGTGATCTGATTGATTATAAGGCTTCATTTGAGATAACTTCCTTATTAATTTCTAAAGCACCTTTCCTGTACAAATATTTTTTTTAACCATAATTTTTTGTACTAAAAAGTTGTTTTAGAATGTTTTAAAAAATTCTATCCCAAATGAAGCCTAAGTAAACCATAGGATAATGTGCTTTCCTTATAAAGATATTAATCTCATGGCATGTTGAAAAAAATTTTACCTCTGTACCTAAAATCCTACAAAAAATTAGTATAAATCATACAAATTCCTGAACCTGCTATTCGGTGTCAATGCTATTCACATCGTCAGATTTAGGCTCGTTTCTTGTTCAAATCCTATCTAAACTCGACAATTTACTTCATTGTTAAAAGGCAACTGAGCAATGTCTACCAGGTTCTTCTTCTTCTACTCTTGAAACTTCCTTCCTTACTACCGAAGCCATTATCGAATCCTTTCCCCTCTTCGAAAACCACTATATGCTCTCTCCATCTTTGTTCACATATAGCATGAACACCAAAACCACCCACTTCCTCTCTTCCTGCAGCTAACTACGATAGCCGACTCCATAGCCCCTCAAATAGCCATAGCTCCCAAACTCCCCTCTGCTATAACCAGCCTCTATCACAACCAACATTTTTCTTTCACTAACAAACCCACACCACTAACCTCCACTCAATCTTTTCTAATAGAAACACATATTTCTCTTAATAGTCTCATACTATTTTCACTATTACATATTAGTATTAGTTATTATTATTATAATGAACATTAATAGTAATAATATTATTATTATTATAAAAAATGAATTAAAAAAGAAAAGAAAAAAATGAGATAAAAAACTGAAAAAAAATTGATGAATGATAAATAAGGACAGAAAGGAAGTTCCAAAAAGAATAGAAGGAGGCAAATATTAAAAGAAATCTTAAGTTGTGGGAATTTAAATAGTTTCCATCGCCGTCAATCATCACATCTCAACGGTAAACATTATTGACTCAAACCCTATTTTTAGGCGCTCGTGAAGTGTCAAGAAACCCCCATAAATGCTCTCTGTAAGGTGGTGGGAGGAAACCTGGTGCAACACTTATGACAAGTGGGTAGGCCATGTACGCGCTCTTCATACGGTGGTGAGGATAACTTTAAGAACCCATACGCACCCGTGCCTGCAGGGAAAAATTGTGTTTTCTAACAGGTAACTCGAAGACCCATACCCACTCTTCATAGAGTTGTAGGGATTGAAGATTCATGGCTGTAGTGTCATCCGACAACTACCATATAAGCTCTTCATAGCATGTTAGGAAGCACAAACTCTTAGATTACCCCAAAATAGGATAGAGCCCTCCAGAAAGGCCTGGAGGCTGTCGAATGTTTCATTGACACCGGACAAAACTTGAGAAATTAATAGGGAACTATATTTGGACTTAAACACATATAAATAATAGGGAACCAGATTTTAATTTGAAAATTTCATGATAAATTTTAAAAATATTAAATGTTAATTAATAATTTTAAGCATTTAAATAGATATCATTCAAGCAAATAGAAGACTCATGATGAATAAACTCTCAAGGCATACAAATGATGATCAATGAACTAAAGCATTCAACTGAATACCAATTGACAAACATTAAACTCATGGTGGATGGAATTTCGAATATTTAAAACATGTATTAATTCATACACAAGCAAAATATAAGGGTGGAGATAAGAGTTGTGAAAAAAAAACATGCATGAAGATTGTAGCACATCCATAAGCAAGGAAAGAGGTATGTCACAAAGAAATATCCTGCTCACTATCAACAATATATTAATCAGCACTAATTCTCTTATTAAATAACAACAATGGATGAATGTCAAGTATGACAGGTCCCTTACCAGGTAAATAGAAAATCCTCATACATACAATGCTCTACTCACAAGTGAATGCAAATATCCATGAATGATAGTAATGTGACTCACCATGTGCTTGACGGATTACAAGAAAATTGAAATATCAAACTCATGATGAATTTGGTTTGCATACAAATAAGCTTCTTGCAAACATGCTATGAAATACATGATGAACACTGCAACATCCCTTCAGCTAATGCTAGCTTGTTACCAATTGAAATCTGTAGTCCCCTTTGAATGCTGAGAGTCAACTTATAGTGAACATAGTAAGATGATGATGGATGTATATAAAAGTTTGGAGATAAATGTAATTCAACCAACAATCAAGATTAATAGTATGAACCGACATGTTGACTTACATTAAAAAGGGTATGTTGCAAGTGTGACAAGTATATTATAAACACATGCATGAAACACATCATCTATAAGTAAGGATAAAAGATCATAGCAAATGCAAATATTTACGGGCACTTGTAGGAGACAAGTCAAATGCACCAAATTTTATCTACAAATAAAATGTCAAAGGGCTAAAACAAGTGAAAGTTCATACGACCGACCATTGGGGGACTATCACATGTACAAAATGATATCTACAAGAAAATATATGTAGAAATATAGGAAATATAAGTTCCTACGAGCTTCGAGCTGCTATAAGAAGCTCATCATATACATTGCAAGTGAGGCATAGAAGAAATGTGATAAATGCAAAAATCTATGGGTATCATTGGAAGATTTGTATTTGATGCTAGTCACCTATGGATAATAATAGAATACCAATAATTCATACAATCATCATATATGCTAACAATGGTACAAGAAATACGTTGCAAATATGATAAATCCCATGTTCACCTAAATGCTCATATGACATGCGACCTATAAAAAATGCAAGAAGGGTCATATCAAATGCAAGAAAACTGTAGAAGACTCATTAGTGCATGAAAGTTTACTTGTATAAAGCATTGAATAAGTAAGCATAGTGTGATACAACAAAAATAAGGCATATATAATCTCTCAAATAGAATGTCGCGCATATTTAGATGATTATTGTCCATGCAGCTAATTGTTGAGATAGTTGCAACTTAGTTTTTCGATTGTTGATATTCTTGCAACATATATATTTTTGATGATTCCCAAATATTATTGTTTTGATTACAATTTCTCCTAAAATATTTTGGAAGTATTATTTTGTTCTTTGTGTGTACTAACATTTTAGGAAAATCATACTCTTGATTGTTGAAGACTTCAAATCAGATTAGATTAGGATTTATTATAAATGAAGTCTATATTTTTTATTTTATTGAGTCTGAGAGAGTGTGATTATATATGAGTAATTATGTACACACACATTAGGAGAGTGCTTAAAATTATAATTTTTAAACTGATCGTACTATACGAACTCATTTCATATAAGATGATATGTTTAGTTATTTTTCCCTTCTAGTAGAAAAATAAACTGAAGGTAGAAAATTTTTCTAAGTGTGAATCGTACTATACGAAGCTCTCTTCATACTTACGCCGTCCATAGTATGAAAATGTGAGGTCCCTTTTTGTCCCGACAAATTAAAAGTATTTTTGGACTGTTCATACTGTACGATGTCATCATCGTACATACGCCATACAGAGTATGAATTGGATGGGTCCCTGTTCATCCAGATGAGCTTGAGAATTTTTTGAATGGATCGTATCGTATGATGTTGTCGTCGTATGTACTCTATATAGAGTACAAATTGGATGGGTCCCTTTTTTATCCAGACAAACTCAAAATTTTATGAGCTGATCATACCATATGATGTCATCATCGTATGTACACCATGCAGAGTACAAAAATGTGGAGTCTCTCTTCATCTTGATGAAGTTGAAATTTTTTTTAACTGTTCATATAGTCCGAACTGGATTTGTATTATACAATCATGGTGTGCAAAGTTATTTTGTACAAATTCATAAAAGATTCATACACAATAGTTTTTGAACTGTTCATACATACGAACATACGACCATACTGTACAATCGTACATGCTCAAAATTAAAATTTTCAATTTTTCAGAAGGTTTTTTTATGTCTTTCATATAAAATGTGCATTAAAACTAACGCAAAAATGTCGTTCTTCATGATTTTTCAAGGGCAAGTGAAAGAGAGAGTGTGGGAGAGTATTTGAAAAAGATTTATTGCAAGTGGAGTGTGAAGGGTTAACAAGGTCACACAAAGGTAATGATCTCTTTGCATTTTTTATGATCACTCTTCCTTTCTTCTTTATAGTGGCTCATGAGAAAATATTTGAAGAAGATTCGATACTCTGTCAACACTTGCAGGGTATAAATAGACCACGGTATCTGTCGACACTTGGAGGGTGAGAAAAGACGATGGTTCTCTACTGACACTTGGAGAGTATGAACAAACGATAGTTCTCTGCCGACACTAAGAGTATGTGAAAGGATGATATTTCTCTGTCGCACTGAGGATTGGTGGAAAAGAGGATTTGTATATGCTTCTCCACCTTACTGTGAGGGTGAAAGGAGAGACACTTTGGTAATAGTGCAATACCTGAAGAGGGAGTTTTCAAGGAGTGGATGTTGGTCGTGTTTGACCGAACCACTATAAGTCATTGTATCTTTTATTTTATGTATTTATTTTCTATAATTTTGTTATTTTGGTTAAAAAGCTTTTTCAAAATGATAATAATTTTTGAAAATTAAATAAACCAGTTTTTTAACAAAAAATCTAAGAGAATTTTTTAATTTACCAATTCACCCCCCTCTTGATTAGCCTTTGGACAATAGCTTAGGTTTAATAACTTATACAAAATCAATAAGTTGTATCAGAGCTTTGTTTGAAAACTATAAGTTTGTACTACATTTTAAAAAATGAGAATGACTACTTTTTGAAATTGAAACACACCTAAAGGGTATTTGATCATCTGAGCTCCGTTGTTTGATAATATACTTTTCAATTTTTGGAAAATACGCATGTCTACATTCTATAATCACTTAATTATCGCATGTGGATTTTAGTTCAAGAAGGGTATACTAGGCCAACTAGACTAGTAGATGTCATTAGAGTTGAAACACGCTTTACTTGCTGGACTATAGAAGAATGTGACTTAGCACAACTAGATACAAAATGTTTAAATAATTTCTTTTGTGTACTTAAGTTTAAAGATTACATACGAGTTTCCACTTGTTAAAATGGAAAGGATATTTGGGATAGGATTTGTATTACTTATGAAGGAACTAATAAAGTAAAGTAATATAAATTAAATATCTTGTTACATGACTATAAATTATTTTGCATGAAACCCAATGAATCCATTTCTGAAACATACAGAAGATTTACTCAAATAGTTACTTTTTTTGCATGCATTAGGTAGGGAACTAACGAATGCTAAAATGATCAATAAAATTATTCATTGTTTGCCTACTGCTTATGATGCTAACATAACTGTTATTATATAGTATAATTATTTAAATATTTATTCTATTGATAATCTTCTTGGATCAATAATTGTTTATGAGCAAGGAGTGAGTCAAAAGAAGATTGATGTAGAAGAATAGATAAAGGATAAGAACATAACACTTAATTTGGACGATTCAAAGAGTGATCAGTTGCAACCTGAGGATGAGGATGACATTGCCCTAATCACAAGGTAATTCAAGAGTTTTCTTAAAAGGAAGCAGAGGAGATGCCAACAGTGAAACAAAGGTAAGTTTCACAAAAATGTTAAGGTTTCTAATGATATGATTTGCTGCGAATGGAAGAAACCTATACATATAAAATCATAATGCCCAAATTTAAAAGCCACTCCTAGTAAGGAGAAGGTAGAGGAGAAAGAGAATGTGAAGAAGTGCAAGAAGAGATTTCAGAGAGTTTTTTGGATGGACTCTGCTTCAGACTCATCAGAAATAGAAAAGAAAGAGGAAGTTACTAACCTGTGTTTTTTTTTTGAAAGAATTGCATAATGCATTAAAGGAAAAAAATAAGTACAAAAGTCTAAGTGATAGAAGATCTATCACTTTCCTCCTTCAACAAAGAATAAAAAGTAGGAGGAACCTTATTTACTTCTAGAACATCCCAAAGAAAATTACAAATAGAATAACCTCAAAGCCTTTAAGAAAGTCCAAGTCCTCTCTAGAAGCTTTATCCAATAGACGTTTGTCCAACTTCGTCTAGTTCTGATAATGAGAAATAACATTGGCATTGTCTCCTTCCCCTATTACGCCTTTAGCATTGAACATCCAATCCTCAATGACTTTACCGAATGACTGAACAGCCATCCATTCAAGTGCTCCAATATCCCAATGCATAAGAGAAAAATCGAAGGATAAAAGCATTCTACCTTTGTGGTCTCTAAAGATACCACCGATTCCAGCTTCATTAGAGCAATGCAGAGAAGCATCTATGTTTACTTTGATCCATCCGGGTGGAGGGGGATGTCAAGAAGAAGAAATTAGCTCATGCTGGTTAGCATCCCAATGGTCCGAAGGAATATAAGAAAAAGAAGTAGATGCATAGGTAATGGCAATTGTCACAATGATGCCGTCTTCCATCTCTTTGCCTTCATGGATTAACAAATTTCTACTCTTCCAAGAGTTCAAGACTAAAAAACAATAGAGATTCTATAAAAAAGGATTAACCTCTCTTTGTTTATTGAAATAAGAGACAACCTCATTCAAATCATTGAGGATAGGTAACTTGAATCCCCAACAGTTGGCCTTTTTTATAAGCATTTTAAGTTTCAAGCAATTAGCATCTATATGCTTTCCATCTTCAATTAAAAGACAACCTCTAGGACAGAGGTTACATCCAATCAATCTTCTATGTAACAAGAAATCCGTGGTGGGTAGAACATTTTTTAAAAGCCTCCACCTAAAATGTGAAACACGAGGATTTAATTTAAGCTTTTTGAAGCAGCTCCAATTATTTAAAAAGGAGATGTCAACCTCAACCTTATCAAATTAGCATTTTTTACTAAAGCTGAGATTGTTTTACTAGAATGTACCTTTAATAATTCCAATTTGTCTTCAAGAATATCCCTTTCAATCTTCAGGTTGCAAATAAGTTTGACTAGTTCAACCCCAAAGTATTTACGAAATTCTTCTGTGTTCCAAACTCCTTCCGTGATGAAGCTTGATAGATTAGTAAGGTTATCAATCTCAATTGTAATAAAGGTAGGCCAACTTTCCAATCTTCTATCAATTATCCAAATGTCCTTCATGATATTTATGGATACCCCATCTTTAATGTTCCATCTCACAATTTGTTTTAAAGCTTTAGCTCCACTAAGAAATAATTTCCAAGTTTTTTTTTTTGAAACTGTGCAAAAGCAATGTATTAACATAAAAAAAATAGGGAAAGCCTAAATACAATCTAAATCGGTAATATCTCAGCCTTGATTAAATCAATCAAGGTTATAGGAATGCTACCAATGGAAAAGCTATCAAAAATAAAGCTACTATCTAAAGCTAAAGTAGCACAAAAATCAGCTACTTTATTACATTCTCTATTAACATGATGAAAAATGACCTTATTAAAGTCACTCAAGAAGTGAAGGTCATTGGCCATCCAACTATCCAAATGCCAATCAACCTTCTTCAAAGAATCTTGTAAGAATGTAATCACGTTGACATTATCACATTCAATGATAATGCCACTACTTTCAAGCATCCAACTTTGTAACAAATCTCTAATTTCCACAATAGCCTCCATCTCTAGTTGAGCCACATCCTAATGGAGCTTTTTCTTTCCAAATGCAAGAAGAAGTCTCCCTCTATGATCTCTGAAAATACCTCCAATACCACCTCTATTAGAACTCAACAAAGGAGCATCCACGTTAATCTTGATCCAATCTAGTGGTGGAGGGCGCCAAGAAAAAGAAAACTCCTTAGGGAGATTAGCACCCCAGCTAACTAGAATTGGAGAAGTCTTCAACACAGCAAGAGAAAGCACATTAGCAGCTGTAACACAACATGGTAAAGCTTCCTTACCATGTCTTACAAGGTTTTTGTTTTTCTAGCTTAAGAATACAACTACATAATAAATTCTGGCAAACCCAGAATTCATTCGGGATCCTCTTCTCAGCTTCTACAGGCAGCCTTCCAAAGATTAGAAAACTGGAATACAAACCTCCCAAGCATGAATACAATTCAGCACTTCCTGTAAGAACTTACAATGGACAATAATATGCTCATAATTTTCCACATCTTGACAACCTCTAGCGCAAAGATCTACAACAGCTAGCCTTCGAAACTTAAGGAAGTGGTTTATGGGAATAGCAAACTTATACAACCTCCACCAAAAAATTTCCACATTATAATTGAGTTTTAAACTCTTAAGCCAAATAAAAAAACCATCATTATCACAAATACCTCTTCTTCTCATGACTTCATCATAAGCCAACGCAGAGATGAACTTACCAGAGAGTATGTAAACCGTCTCCAGCTAATCTGCCCGCTGAACATCAACCTGCACCTCTCTAATAATGCAAACCAGGTCTTCATGAAAACATGTAATTAATTTGGCTTCATCCCAATCCCCCGAATCAATAATAAACTGTTGAACATAAAGATTCTCCTAAACATCACAATCCAAAAATGTTGGCCACTCATTAAGACACCGGTACAGCAACCAGATATCATTTAAAACCAAAATTATGTATCCTTTTCCCACTTTCCACCTCACAATAGGCTTCAAATATTTACCTCCCTCCTTTAGTATTTTCCAAACATTAGAAGAGGTTTTCAAACCACTATCATTTAGCACATTACCACCATACTTAGCCTTGATAGTTCGGAGAAATAGAGTTTCCAGTTTCTGGATAAAATTCCAGACTAGTCTAGCTCGAAGAGAACCAGATTTAGTAGAGAAAGACTGCACATCCAGGCCACCAAAATTCCATGGATTGCAAATATCCTCCCAAGATACATAGTGTAATCCTTTCTTCCCACTTTGTTTGTGCCAAATAAAATTCCTACAATATCTTTCTACCTCCAACATCACACTCTTAGGAACCAAGGAGTGAGTAATAGTACAATTGGGAAGTGAAAGCAAGAAGGATTTGATAAGTGTGATCTTACCTCCCAAGGAAAGAGACTTTCTCCCCCAAACATTAACTTTATTAGTAACATTGCATAAAAGATCTTGAAAATCAGCAACTCCTAATTTATTTAAGGAGATCTTAACTCCCAAATATTTCAACTTCGTAACCACCTTGAAACAAAAAATACGAGCCACCTTCTTCCTACAATATCTCTTTACAAACTTACCAAAGATTATTTGAGACTTGTTTACATTGACTCTTTGTCCTGTCCAATTGCAAAAACCCATCACAATGCCATTATTTGCTGAGCCAAGGGAGCAGAAGCCTTGGAAAAAAGGAGTACATCATCTGCATATAACTGATGGGAGATCCTTGGACCCCTAGGAGATACTTGAATACCCAATGACTGGCCCTTTTACTCAATAATAGTAGTCAACAGCTGAGAGCACAAAATTAATAAGTATGGTGATAGAGGACAGCCTTGCCTGAATCCGCAATGGGCATCAATCCACTTTGAAAACCTTCCATTCATACTAATTAAAAATCTAACATTGACCACAAATTCCATAATTAGCTTTGTAAAAATAGCTGGGAAACCATACCAGTGAAGAATCTGATTCAGCGTTGGCCAACCCATGCTGTCGTAAGCCTGCTCCGTATCCAGCTTCATAACCTCAAGCCTTGCTTATTCTTAGACACTTTGAACTTATTAAAAATCTCTTGTGCCAACAAACAATGCTCAGATATTGATCTACCTGGAATAAAGGCTACCTGCTCCTCTGAAATCATCCTTGGCAAACACTTCTTCAGCCTATTAACTAACATTGTAGTAACAATCTTGTATGTGCTTTGACAAAGAGTGATGGGCCTGTAATTAGAAGGCATTATCGGGTTTAAGATTTTAGGAATTAAGACAATAATTATGTCTTTCCATTCCTTATGCATCACACCACATTTTAAAAACTTCTTCATTGCATTCCAGGTAGTCTCACTCACCAAATTCCAATAACATTTGAAGAAGGAAGAAATTACCCCATCAAGGCCCGACAACTTATTATTTCCCTGCTAAAAAATAGCAGTTATGCATTCTTCAAAGCTGAAATCTGCATTCAAAACAGCAGTTCCAATTGCATCCAGTTTCAGATTATCAGTTGGATCCAGCCAACCAGTTAAATCACAGTTTCTGAATTCCCATTTTTTCTCAAAAAAAATGCAAAAAGACTTGTTCAATCTGATCCTCCGCTACCACCAGATTATTGTTAGCATCCTTAACTTGTCTAATCCATTTTGCTTTCCTACGGGTAGAAGCAAAATTATGGAAAAATTTTGAATTTGTATCGCCTTCCTCAAACCATCTGATTTTAGCTCTTTGATTCCACCAAGCTAGCCTTCTCAAAGTTACATTCAGCTCATGAATCTTTTATCGAAGATTGATCAAATCATTACATGAAAATTCAGCACCCTCAGCCTCCTTAGTTTGCAATTCTAGTATCTCTTTCTTCAATAGCTCTTTTAGCTTAAATAAATCCTGGCACTTACTCCTGCTCCAGAAAAAAGGGAGCTCTCAAAGTCCTCTTAAGCTTCCTATGAAGTACTTCCTCCTCCTCACCAAAGTCTTCCTTTCTCCAAGAATGCTGTACAATGCTCCATGCAGCCGGATAAGATCTCCAAGTATCTTCAAATCTAATTGCCTTACTCCTATGAGTCCTCTTCCCATCCATATTGAAAACAATTTGACAGTGGTCTGAGGCCACCCGAGCAAGATGCTGAACTTTCCCAAATGGCACCAAACGTAAAGCAGAAGAATTTTGCAGGCATCGATCAAGCCTCTCCCAAATCCTAGAAGAGCCCTCTTTGTTATTACACCAAGTAAAACTTGGCCCAACAAAACTTGTAACATGACAATCAGTATTAGTTAAAAATTCGTTCATCTCTCTTGGCCCCTTAGAGAAAAGGAACCATTTGCCCCCTTTCTTTTCTTCCTTGTTTAAGTTTAAGTTACAATTGAAGTCCCCCCCCCCCCCACACAATAGTTGGACCCGATTCTATCAAATAGGTCTCCAGCAAGTTCCACAAACATCTCCTCTCATTGCGGTACCTACTGCCAAAAACCGTAGCCACCTTCCACACACCCATAGAAGGTGTGAAAAGAGAACCAACCACCAACTGAGAGGAGCTCTTTTCTACCACAAAGGAAACAATCTTCATATTCCACAAAACCATAATGCCACCAGCCATACCCACTGCTGGAAAATGGAAGTAATCCCAATCCTTCCCAATAAAAAAATCCACTACACTTCTACTGAAACTTGATAATTTGGTTTCCATTAAACCAACAAAGCAAACCTCATGATTCCTAACAATTTCCTTGAGATACAAGGATGCCACCTTTTTCCTGGCCACCCTGTAGTACCAAAAAACCAATGAATTCATTGATTAACCAAAGGGGAGCCACCACCACTTGGCAAACTTCCCTTAGCCTCCTTCCTCTTCTTCCTATGGTCAGGCTCTAAAGGGCCCAACAACTTCAGCTCCTTAGCCAACTTAGTCTCACAAACTATTACACTGAGAAACAGCAGCCTCAACTTTCTCAGGCAGATTAACAACAACAGCTTCCTGCTGTTGTTCCACATAAGGAGATTCTGTCACTTCCCCCTCTTCAACTTCTTCAAGCAAAACATCAAATTTGTTAGCAACAGAAATACCCATTTCACACTCCTTGCTAATTTCTTTATTGTTATCACTTTTAACAATGTCTTCCATCACCTGATTAATCTTCTATTTTGAATTCCTTGCCGTATTCTTCTGTCCTATTTCAGGCTGTGAAATCTGAGCCGTAGAATCAGTAACAACAATATTTCTACTAGGTCTTCCAGCCATGATCATATTACCATTACTAAATCTTCTATTTTTAAACTTCACGTGAATCCAGGGCCCATAATCTCCATCAGCTCCTTGCAATTCTGTCAGATTCTCCACATTATTTGAAGACCTCAGCCCTGTTACCCAGCTGCTCACCAGCCTTCTTTTTCACAATATCAGGACAAACCTTGCTATCATGCCCAACCTTCCCACACTGGTAGCAGATCAAATCAATCTTCTCATATTCTAGCTTTTGAAAAAAAATGACCAGCAATTCCATCCACCCAAATTCCATGAGGTAAGCTATTCTCCAAGTTCAATCTAACACATACACGAGAAAATTCACACTTTCAACATTTAAAGGAGCTACCATCCAACAACATAGGGACACCAATTCTCGAAGCAATCCTGATAATATTCTCCTCATCCCAGCAAAAAGTGGTAAACAGGGCAAACGAATCCATACTGGAGCCAAAATTCCTCTGAAGGATTTGGGATTAAAGAGAGGGGAACACTTATCCATCCCCATAATATAGCCTCCCACAAACCAAGGGCCACCACTAAGCACTTCCTCCAACGCTTTCGATGATTTGAAAGAGCAAAGAATCCAATTTAACCCAATCGACGTCATATGGAAACTCCTAAACTTATTCCACTGCTTCCTCAACTCCTGGCTACACAGTAGAAATGAGACTCTATCACCCAACACCTTAACAACCAGCGAATGTCTCAGAAATTTTGAATTCAACGCTTCTTTCTCAGCATTAAGTTTGACCGCTATCCCATCATCCGACATTTCTGTGATCAGCTTATAAGCAGAGATCTTAATATGTTTCATTTTCTTCCAAGCTTCCAGAAAATTATTCTTCGGATTATTCAAATTCGAGGATAATATAACAAAATATTTCTGATTCACATCCACACCAGAGCTCTTAAGAGGAATTTCATCATCCATCTACTTATCAACATTATCAATCTCAAACGCTAAAGCACGTCCCACAATTTCTCCATGATTAACAACAAACTTGTTCACTTTCAATATCGTTCCAGAAGAAGCAGACACATCAGGGATATGATCCGGAATCTTCAATGTACTCACAGATTTAGTAATTTTATCAGAACACCGATCAACAGCAACCTTTTTGCCTTTACCTTCAATCACTTCTTGACAAATAAGAGGATTCAAACCCTCTCTGATGACAATTGCACCGCTAGCCTTACCATTTCCATGAAGGATACAAGAAGAACGGGAGTTTGTCATGATCAAACCAACAAAGAATGGTGATCATCCGACCGACAATCAGCCGATCGCAAGATGGTTCACCCGCGTAAAGCCCGCGAATGAGAAAATTGAAAAAAACAAGATTTTCTCTCTCTAGAAAATCTGGAGCTCCTCTCTCTATAGAAAATTGGGAGTTGTTAATTCATTGCTAAATAATTTCCAAGTTGAAGATGAGTTTTGTCTTCTTTCCTCATCACAGCCAATTTTACCATTTCTAGCTGATATAGTTTTGCTTAGCAACGAATTTGGCTTATTTAAGAATTTCCAAATCAATTTTTCTTTAAGTGGTTCTACTGATTCAACTGTAGAATGGATGCCAAGCCCTCCATGATTTACCGATTTGCATACTTCTTTCCAACCTACAAAGTGCAAACCATTATTTCCATTGCTTTTATTCCATAGAAACTCTCTGCATAATTTATCAAGTTTTTTAAGAACTGACAACGGCACCAATGCTAATGTGGAGTAGAAGACTTGTAAAGCTTGAATCACATATTTGATAAGGGTAATTTTACCTGCCGTTGAAATGAATTTCTTACCCCATACTTCCATTTTACCATCAGCTTTTTGTAAAATTTCTGACAAATCTGAGGCCACAAGATGCCTCAAAGTTATTTTATTTCCCAGATAATTGAACTCTTTGACTTCCTTGATTCCCAAGTGCATAGAGATACTCCTCTTTCTTCTTCTATTCATATTTTTGTTTAAAATGATGGAAGACTTGTTAACGTTAATGACCTGCCTTGTCCAGCTGCAATACTCCACCGTAATCTTCTTAATTTTCCTTATATTTTCTTCTTTAGCGTTCGACAAAATTAAGATGTCATCGGCATACAGTAGGTAAGAGATCCTGGGAGCCAAGGAGCAACCTTTAAACCCAAATTTCTCCCTTTGGAAATAAAATCTTTCGTGAGTAATTGTGAGCAGAGAATGAAAAGATATGGGGATAAAGGGAACCTTTGTCTACATCCACTTTTCCCTATAAATTTTTTCCAAGACCACACCATTAACTTGAACCAAGAAAATAGAATCAGTGACACACTCCATTACTAGATTAGATAATCTAATAGGAAAGCCAAAGAAAACCAAGATTTGCTTAAGGGTATCCCAAGCCATACTGCCGTATGCTTGTTCCATATCAAGTTTTACTGCCACCATTCCTCAATTAGATTTAGAAAATCTGAACTTATGGAAAAGTTCTTGAGCTAGGAGCATGTGATCAGATAGAGCCCTTCCTTTTATGAATGCTACTTGCTCTTCAGACACCAGGCAAGGAATGAATTTCATTAATCTATTTAATAGGATATTAGCCACTATCTTATAGATGGACATACAAAAGCTTATAGGCCTAAAATTAGATGGAGTTAGAGGGTTTCTTACTTTGGGTAAAAGAATTACCAAAGTTTCCTTCTAATAAGAAGACATCTTTCCTGAATTGAAGCAAAGTTGTATGGCTTTCCACACTTCCTTTCTTATTATTTTTCAGTAAGCTTTGAAAAAAGAATATGTGATCCCATCTATTCTAGGAGAAATATTGTTACCAAGCTCCTTAATCACAATCTCCAATTCCTCTCCAGTAAATTCAGCTTCAAGTAAATCACCATCTTCTTGGTTCAAGATGTTTTCAAAATCAGGCCAATTTGTCAATTTACAGCCTCTATGCTTCCATTTCTGCTTAAAAAACTAAGCAAAACAGTCTCTTATATTGGCCGGATCTTCAATCATATTACCAACCTCATTCTTCAATTATCTTATAGAGTTAGCATTTTTCCTTCCATTTGTATAAGCATGAAAGAAGGAGGAGTTCAAATCCACTTCTTTCATCCAATTTGCTTTAGCCCTTTGTCTCCACCTTGTATTTAAATTTGCTAGAGTAGAGTTAAATTCAGAAATTTTATTCCTCAGGAACATACTTTTGCTGATCAAAAAAACTTGATCAGAAGCTTCTTCAAGCTGTAATTCTTTAATTTCCATCTTCAAATTTTTCTTTAAAACTTTTAGCTTTTGGTTCTTTGCCTTACTCCAAAAAAATAAGGCTTTTAGTACCCTATTCATCCTTTTGTTTAGAGCTTCCATGTCATCACCTTTCACTGGTTTAGCCCAGGAATTACTGACCAACAAAGTAGCTACTGCATAAGACAGCCAAATTAATGTCTTCAAATTTTCAAAGTCTACTGCCATTTTGGAGGTTGATTAAATAGCTTCAAAACTATGGGGCAATGGTCGGAGGTGATTCTATTCAGATGCCTTACTGCAACTTGATTGCTTTGATCAAATGCCTTTGAATTCAACATGCATCTATCTTGCCTTTCTAGTATCCAGACACTCCCACTTTTGTTATTACACCATGTAAATTTAGAACCAAGAATACTTACATCATGTAAGTCATTCCAAGGATTTCAACTCCATTGGCCCTCCCGAGAATGAAAAATTTTTCCCTCCTTTCTTCTCTTCTTGAGAAATAATACAATTGAAGTCCGCTCCGGCTACAAAGGGAACCTCATGATCAGTAGCTCCATCCAAAAAACTCCACAAGTCTCTTCTTCCTTGAACTTCTATGCTACCATAGATTGTAGCAACCTTCCACTTTCCTTTGTTGAAAATCTCCAGTTCACCTAGAATGCACTGATACAATGAATTAATCAAAGAAAAATCTACTACAGTAGAATTCCAAATCACCATGATTCCACTAGAATTTCCTCTAGAAGGATGAAGTATGAAATTCCAATCCTTTCCCATCATCTTACTAAAGTCTTTTATAGAAATAGAAGTCAATTTTGTTTTAACAATACCAACAAAGAATGCATCCCATTTTTTTATAAAATACTTCAAATAAAAGGAGGCCTTTTCTTGTTAGCCCCCCTACAATTCCAAAAGCTGATGGAATTCATTTGGACTTGAATTGGGAGATACCCCGACCTTTAGTCTTGTTAACACTGTTTCTTGTTTGCCTTGACATTAAGTTTAAAGGCCCCAAGTACTTTATTTCTTTGGCAAGCTTAATTTTTTGTGAAGAAGATTTTCCCATGTTCACAGAACTGTTTACTTCATACAGGGATTCACTATTTTTTTCAACAATGCTTTGAGCAATAGCAGAAACAACTTTCTTATGACATTCTTCCTTTTTCATTGTAATTTCACCATCCTCTATTTCATCCTCCAATTGTTCCACTTACAAATCTACACCAATGCAATCTTCATATAAATCACTTAGTAGCTCAAACTTGTTGCTCGGTGTTACAAAAACTTTTTGGTTTGAATCGGCTCTAGATTTCTGTTGGTGGAATTTTTAAAATATGTTTTGAAAAATATTAGTTTTCTTTGGGGATTTTAAGATTAAGGTTAAGTTCTAATTCTAAGGTCGAATCGACTCGTTAGAAAGAGTATATCACCCCGAAGGACGAAAATAAACTTTCATAACGGTATTCAGACTTAGAATTATGTAAACTCATCTTGAATACTATGATCGGGTTCTAAGAAGAACTTTATATGGCCCCGAGGGGACAAAGTATAGTTCAACTAAATACCCAATTACAATATTCAAGAAACATGATCGTCGCATTCGCATCCAAAGCCTTATCGAAGAAGGATGTATCTCCCCAAAGGGAAATGACACCATTCTACGATAATTCTTCTAATGCGACCATGATGATCATTATTTAACTTTTCCCAAAGAAATCTAATGAAGTTTTAGAAATTGAGTTTTCTTTAAAATCAGGTGTGTGGGGTTCCAAATCTCCTACGAGCGCAAGCCCTCGTAGTTAATTACATCGTAGGGAGAAAAAATCCCCCTACAAAAACTCTCGATTAAAATAGTGGCAAAATTTTGTTTAGAATTTCTAGGAGTGATATCAAAGTATGAATAGAATTATTGGAAAATCAAAAGGGAATGGATCAAAATTGAACAGTTATTAACGGAGTTAAAGGATGAGAGGTAGGGGACACTTTGAGATTCCAGAACCATCCGGAAGTGTCCCAACTTAGTCTAAGTGTTGGGCTTTATGTTTTGGACTTGAAATGATATTTAATTAGAGTTGAGCATTTTATTAGAAATTTGGGATTAGATTCCCAAAGTTTGGGGTCTTATAATCAAAGATCTGCCCCGGAACCTAAATCTATTTTGGACACTGGACCACAGTCGTCCGATCCTAACTAATGCAGTGCAAGATCTGGACTTACCCCGGCCTGGATTGGGGAGCCAGCTAACCACCTAATCGATTTAAAAGAGATGAATCCGGTCTTTTATGAAAGAGTGGTAGGGACGTTGTATTTAAGGTTTTGGAAAGTTGGGGCCGACATCTAGAGATTTTCCTAATTGGCCCCTTTGACTTATGTTGGGTGCTAAAATGCTAAGGACTATGAAATTAAAATTTTGACTCTTTAATTTGTATCTAATGCAATGCATGCTGGTTAACAACCTCAAATCAAATATGCTTGAAATTTTTAAAAATAGGCTTATAAAATAATTTTTTAGAAGACTGGACTTCCCCAGGTCCGGCACCTCGTCCTCATAGGTCAGACTATCCGGACTCTACCCGCAGGCGGGGAAGGGTCTAAAGCAAGGAAAGAGTAATGCAGAAATATGCATGCGACCCCGGGGTCGATCCCCGGCTAATTCCCTAGATTCGTTATCTTTCTATGTTATTTAGACTCACTAAAATTTTAGACTTTTTAAAATTATGAGTAGAAAAGTTTCACACCCTCACGAGTCTCACGTATCCAGGCGAAAATAAAGAGCGGCATGCAATCGCCAAAAAAAACTAGTAAAAGCAAGTAATCCTAAAGGCAATCAAATCATCAAATCAAATACAAATTAATTAATAAATGTCCATAGGCAGAATTGCCTTGCTTATTACAAACCAGAATATTACATAAAGTAAAGTGGCCGGGCACCACTGACAACAACCCAGATTCTAAACCTAATAATGACGCAAGTTATTTTAAGTGGGATACTCTCAATCTTCAAATCTTCAAATCTTCAATCTCATTCTTCTTTGGACTCCTTTTCTTCAATCTTCTTGGAATCTTCGTAGTGGATTACCCAAATGGACAAGAGGGCACTTCCTTTAAAGGGGAAGGCCACTCTTTCCTCTTTGGGTAAGGAAGAGGTGTGATCCAAATTTGGATTTCCAAATGAAAAAGGAGTGTTCCCCAAAGGGGTATCCTTTCCTCTTTGGAATCCAAATTTTGGATCTATGTATCCCAACTCAAAATTAACTTTCACAACACTTGACACTTGCACAAATTACATTGATATCAAAATAAAAATCTAGACTCACCTGCAGGGTTATCCTAAGCAATTAATATATAAAAAAGGCAGTTATTCCCAAGCAGTTTTATATGAGCAGAAAAGAAAGTAAACACACTAGCCACGCTCTTTTTATTTGGGGGCTTTAGCAGCTGAAGCACCTATGCAAAGAGTTTATAATATTTATGCATTTTTTTAATTTGCCCCCTTTTTATATTGCCCTGCATGAGCGTGGCCACCTGCAGAAAACTGTGTCAACATCCAGATCGTACCTAACCTAAGGGTAATCTAGTCGCCAAACACATCAATCCATCCACAGAGTACAGAAAAAGTAAGCAGACACAGCAAAGCAATTTCATCCACAACATGCAGTGAAAACTACGAAAAATCCGGCACACAGCAGTAAAGTAAACACCGGCCTAACCTAGATCTAGAGTTGGTTGTCCTAGCACATCATCTAAAGTGTGTGAGAAAGGTCGTGTGGCTGGGGTAGATCCTAAAGTGGGTTGTTAATTGAAGTTGTCTAAAAGTTTGGATTCGTTAAGGCTTAGAAGGGGGGGTTTAGATTAAAATTTAAATATTAATGAATTAAGAATTTTAATTAGACATATTTTAAAAGTTAATTGATTACTACCTTTGTTTCACATCGAGGCTGTGAAGTTTATTTCACCTTCCTTGGGGCTAAGCTAATAGCCTCGTAGGCCTGGGTTACCCAGTAGCAATTAGGGTTGATTAAGTTATTTAAATTGGTTAGAATTAAAAGAGTGGATTAATATATTAAACAAAAAGGTTAATTACTGATTTTAAATGCTTGATTAATTTAAGTTTGCCATTAATTGATTCGTGGCGTTGTGCCACCAGGCTCGAGGAACCAGCCTCCTTAGGACACTTAGCCCCGCAGCTCGGAGTAGTCCAGCCGATAAACCAAATTAATGTAATTGAAATAGAGATTTTAAAAATGTTAAATAATTAAAGATTAATCTATTTTAAGATTTAACACCCCTTAGAATTCATTCGTGGCGTTGTGCCACCAGGCTCGAGGAACCAGCCTCCTTAGGACACTTAGCCCCGCAGCCCGGAGTAGTCCAGCCAATAAACTTCATCTTTAGGGTGGTTGTTGTGTTTTAAAGGATTTGTTAAGTGTCTTAAGCATTAAACCAATATTTTCTGAATTTTAGAATGATTTTGAGTTTTATGAATTTTTGGAATATTTTAATGATTTAATTAAGGGGTTGAAAATTGACTTTTTGATTTAGCTCAAATTCTTGACTGTTTGTATTTTATTAAAATACTAGACCTTACTACGATCAGTTAGAAGTTAAGTACGTTAAAATCGGATTTTTCTACATTTTATTACAAAGGTTTGAAGTTTTGAACTAGTTTTGACTTAAAGTTGACCGATTTGTTGACTTTTTGAAATATTGCAAATTTCTGGAATTTAATATTTTTAATAAATACTAGACATCACTATGAGTTGAATGCAAGTGAGTTTGGGTAATTTGGATTTTTTTAGAATTAGTTATGGATTATCGAAGTTTGGGCATTTTAATGAATTTTAGGAATTTCTTAATTAGAAGGCCTCTTTTGTGATTTTGCTTCAAACAAGTTCCCAATCTCTTGAAAACACCTCCAAAGGTCAGAAATGACCTAAGGAGGGATCCCCAAGTGTTTGGGAAATTATGGGATTTTTTAATTATTATTAATTAATTATCTTAATTAAATATTGATTTTCACTTAAAATTAAATTAGGGTTTAAATTGCTGTCAAATCAAGGGGCTTTTAATTATCACAGATTAAGGACTGGATTCTGGTCAGTTTGAGGGTTTATATGTAATTTTTGGATTTAAATTAAATTTATTACAATTTTAGAAGTTTTAAAGGCTTAGTTAAGGGTTTAAGACTTAGAAAATTAATTAGGGGACCAAATGACCTCAAAAATTAGTGAAAATTTCTCTAGGGGCTGAGGGTGTCACTAAGTTCAAATGTTCAAAGTTTCAACTCAAGTGGAAATGAATCCTAATTATTGAAATTTTTCTAAGTTTTCTATACATGAGTCCTTAATTATTGTCCTTAATTATGTCACTAATCTTGATGGACTTGAATCAATGTTTGAACTAACCCTCATACTCAATACACAAGGCATGCATGAACCACATAAACACATTCAATACCTAAATCTAGGAGAGCCTTAGACTAAGTGGTGTGTGCACCTTAAGCATGCAATTAACTAATTAACATAATTAAGACAAAATTAGTGAATAATCAAGGAATGATTATCCACTAATCATCCCCTTTATTTCTATTCAAATATGCTCAATCAACATTTAAGATCTCAAGTGACTTCTTAAACACTTAAAGATTTACATATATATAGTTTCAAAATATATTTTAAAACATATAAATATAAATGGATATATATATATATATATATATATATATATATATATATATATATATATATATATATATATATATATATATATATATATATATATATATATATATATATATATATATATATATATATATATATATATATATATATATATATATATATATATATATATATATATATATATAAATATATATTATAAAATAATTAAAAATATTACTAAAATACATGTTGATGAGTTGAAAGATCCACTGATCTCTAGGGAAGTTTGAAAATAATAAAAGATTTTCCTTGTATTTTTCAAAATACTTAATATTTAATTAAATATAAAAAAGGTTAATAAGCTCCAATAATTCTAAATACCATCAAAATCCACTCAAATAATATTAAAAATTTTTCTGTATTTCTTAAATTACTAATAAAATAATAACCAAAAGGGTTTGATTTTATTTTTAAAATAAACTAGATGAAAAACTGAAGAAAATGATATATTATACTCATTTTTTGGTTGTGTATTTAATTTACTATAATTTTTTTAAAGTTTCTGCAATTAAAACTAATTAAAACACATTTTCCTTAATTAAATGGCGGCGGTCGGACACGCGGCGCGCTCGGACTGGCTGGATCGAAACCGCGTGACGGCGGGGACACGCGTCGGCCGCGGGCCGCTTCACGCGGTTTCCACTTAACCACGTCAGCGGCTCTTGACAGCCGTTGGATTAACCGCGGGTTCGATCTAACGGCTGAGATCAGATCCCGCGGTTTGATCTCACCAGGAGAAGATCAAACGGCGGAGATTTGATCCCGCTGTTTCGAATGGATGGCCCTGATCTCGCCGGTCGATCGATCGAACACTAAACCAAATACACGGTCGAACCAAAGCGCGGAACGGCGCGATCTAGGCCGTTGATCGCGTGATCAACGGTCTAGAAAACGTACATCTGCAGCGAACTGCGAATGACGCCCTAGGATCCGTTTTTTGGTTCGTTCTTCCGATCGGGTGGACCAAATCACTTGAAATTTTAAACACAAAGGGTAGGCATGAATAGAAATAATGGGGAATAGTTTGTTTTAGCTAAAACCCTAAAAGCATAAAGCTATTTAGATCTAACTAATGTGAACTAGATCTAGGGTTTTAGGGAGTTATACCGTTAGATCTTCGAAATTTCTGGATGGATGAGCTTGTAGACTGTCCAAGTGAAGATCCCCAGCAGAAATTCGAGCTCGAACACGTCTGGATCGACTGCTATAGGCTTGGGACGGTCTAGGTGGTGGGCTCGCCGGAGAACTCGCCGCCGGTGACGTGCAACCACTTGGATTTTGTAGTGGGGATGTAGAGGAAGCTCTGGAGATCCAAAACGAATTGAGAACTCGCTCTGGGAGACTAGGGTTAGTGAGAGAAGATGTTTTGATCAATCTCCTCAAAAGTTGCCTTTCTCCCTATTCAAACGAGCTGGGCTAGATTGGATGGCTAGGATTGATGCAGGGGCTTCCTAGATGGTGCCACGTGTCCCTGGGAAAGCTGGAAGGCTGCGGAAAGGGCTGGACATGCCACATTCCCATTGGGTGGACTTGGGATGAGTGGAGGAGACATTGCCACTTATGGCTAAACAAAGGGTGGAGCTCAGTTAGGGAGCCTATTAGGGAGCTTTAGGGCACTAATAGGTCGGCCTAAAGCAGCTTAAATCAAGGGAAAGGGGCTTAGCATGTGATAAAGCCTTCTAGAAGGGGTTTTGGCTTAAGTTTGACCAGGTTGACCAGTCAACAGGTCAAGGCTGGTGATGTGGCATGAAGGGAAGTAGGGGCAGCCAATGGGAGAGCTTCCAAGCCTAATCTCACACTCCTTGAAGTTAAATAGAGGGTTTGACCAATTCAAGGAGGGATTTAGGGCTTTGTTGACTTGGTTTGACCAGTCAACCAGGTCAAAATTGATGATGTGGCACTTGAGGAAAAAGAGGGATATTTGGAGTAATTCAATCAAGGGTCAAAGGTCAAAGTCAAGGCTTGGTAGGAATAGGAGCAAACACCACCAAGCTTTGACCTAGAATTGAGGGTTGACTTAGTCAAACCAAGTTGGGTTGAGCTCAAAATAGATTTAGAAATGTTCAAGGCTTTGAATAGAATGATTTTAAGACTTTGAAGATATTGATGTGGTTAAACGGGTTGGAATGGTTCATTTGAAACCATAAGGGTCCATTGGGTCAGACCATGTTGACTGGGTCAACCAGGTTGACCCAAGGGGTGAGTCATGGCTGGATAAATTTGAAATGATATTTGAAAATCATTGGAGGTGGTCCCCAAGTATGGGGAGGTCAATTTGATCAAAATCCCTATTTGAGCCCTTAAGGGCTTGTTTGGTCAACCTAGGTTGACTTGGTCAACCAGGTTGACCCAGGGTCTGGGTTTGGGCTCAACAGGTTTGAAATGATATTTTAAGAACAATGGAGGTGGTTGGTTGGCCTAAAGAGGTCATTTGGGTCAAAACACCTATTTGGACCCTTAAAGGGCCTCTTAGGTCAAACCAGTTGACTTGGTCAACCAGGTTGACTCAAGGGTTGGAAATAGGTTCAAAAGGTTTGAAATGACATTTGAAATTTGTTGGAGGTGGTTGCATCCCATTTGGAGCTCATTTGGTTTGAAATCCCTATTTGAGCCCCATAGGGGTATTTTGGTCAATTTTGACCTATTGGTTAACTATGGTCAAAAATGGGTCTGAAAAATGCAGTTTACTGCTCAATGGGTTAAAATCAAGGGTCTGGAAGTGATTGGAGGCTTGGACAAGGGTTCCAAGGTCAAGATCTCAAAGGGGTTAGGCTCAGTGGCATAGGCTGTAAATATTTGAAGGTTTTACACCCTTTGAATTTTAATTCAGATTCTGGGGTTAGAGACCTCAGAATGAGCTCAAAGTTGGAGGGTATCCTCTAGAGACATGTCTTATCACTTTGCAAGTGATAGACCCTGAATCAGAGATCATTTGACTGGGTTTTGAAATGTTTGAAAAATCTCTGAAAAGGGTGTTTAGGACAGGGCCTCTAGAGTTTGAATTTGAGTCTGAATTCTGGGTTTGGATTTGATTTGAAGTTTGAATTAATTTGGACTTGAATTGGAAGGAGTTTGAGATTCAAATTGATCACAGGTAGGAATTAAATTGAAATTGGAGTGGATTAAAATTAGGAATTGATTTAAAATTGAGGTTGATCAAGAGTGGAGATTGATTTGAAGTTGGAGTGATCCTAAGATCTAGAAGAATTCTAATATCTAGGATTTAAGGGAATCCTAGGCTCTAGAATAGGCTCTAAGGTCTAGTTCTAGGAAAGAATCCTAAGGTCTGGAGCGGATCCTAGGGTCTAGGATTAAATCTGGCTTCTAGACGGGTCTTAGTGACCTCATACAAAAATGAGGTCTACAAATGGACCCCCAATGCGTGTAGTAGAAGGAACTTCTGCTGCACACATTGGCGTTGACCGAATGGAAGTAGAATTCTGAGAGTAAAGGGGAGATCATCTCCCAACCTCAAGCCTATAGGATGCTAATGGAAGGCTTACACCTATTGGATAAGGAAAACTGGTAAAACCAAGGTAGGGAAAACCTAACCTTGGGTTTAAGGAAGGGCATCACCCAACCTTAGGTCTACAGGATGCTGATAGAAGACTTACTCCTAGTAGACAAGGAAACTGGAGAAACCAAGGTAGGGAATACCTAGCCTTGGGTCTAAGGAAGGGCGTCACCCAACCTTAGGCCTATAGGATGCTGATAGAAGACTTACTCCTAATAGGCAAATTAACTGGAAACCAAAGTAGGGAATACCTAGCTTTGGGTCTAAGGAAGGGCATCACCCAACCTTAGGTCTACAGGATGCTGATAGAAGACTTACTCCTAGTAGATGGATCAACTGGAAACCAAGGTAGGGAATACCTAGCCTTGGGTCTAAGGAAGGGCATCACCCAACCTTAGGCCTATAGGATGCTGATAGAAGACTTACTCCTAATAGGCAGATCAACTGGAAACCAAAGTAGGGAATACCTAACTTTGGGTCTAAGGAAGGGCATCACCCAACCTTAGGTCTACAGGATGCTGATAGAAGACTTACTCCTAGTAGACGGATCAACTGGAAACCAAGGTAGGGAATACCTAACCTTGGGTCTAAGGAAGGGCATCACCCAACCTTAGGCCTATAGGATGCTGATAGAAGACTTACTCCTAGTAGGCAGATCAACTGGAAACCAAAGTAGGGAATACCTAACTTTGGGTCTAAGGAAGGGCATCACCCAACCTTAGATCTACAGGATGCTGATAGAAGACTTACTCCTAGTAGACGGATCAACTGGAAACCAAAGTAGGGAATACCTAACTTTGGGTCTAAGGAAGGGCATCACCCAACCTTAGGTCTACAGGATGCTGATAGAAGACTTACTCCTAGTAGACGGATCAACTGGAAACCAAGGTAGGCAATACCTAACCTTGGGTCTAAGGAAAGGCATCACCCAACCTTAGGCCTATAGGATGCTGATAGAAGACTTACTCCAAATAGGCAGATTAACTGGCAAACTAGGATGGTGCCACGAAGGGCGTACTCCATCACTAGCGAATGGGAATCAGGGTGGTGCCACGAAGGGCGTACTCCACCACTAATCCCCGGGTGAAATGCCAGGGTGGTGCCATAGAGGGCGTACTCCACCACTAGCGGGTCTAATCCTAAGGGAAGGAAAGACCTAACCTTAAGGAAAAGGCGAAGAGTGTTAAAAAAAAAAACTTAAAAAGAAAAGGTAAAATCAAGTTGTAAATCAAGAAAAGGAAGTTTTATTGATTGATAAAATGAGCTACATCAAGCATAGTATTTCTTAAGGAAACGCCCATTGACAGGTAGCATCGGGTGGTTCCCTTTACAATCTACTAACTGATACGAGCCTCCTTCGTAGACAGTCTCTATAACGAAGGGTCCTTCCCACGTAGGTTCAAATTTGCCTCCGAGCTTCCGATGGGCCAAGATAGACCTCCGAAGGACCAATACCAAGTCTCCCGCTTGGAAGGTCCTAGGTCGCACTAACTTATCATGGGCTTGAACCATACGGGATTTATACAACTCTAAACTTTGTTGAGCTTGGAGACGTCGCTCTTCAAGGCCTTCGAGTTCTTCCAATCGTAGTTTTGCATTTTGTTCATTGGTAATTTGATTCTGAACTGCAATTCTAAGCGAAGGGATTTGTATTTCCAAGGGCAGAACAGCCTCAGATCCATACACTAGTGCAAACGGGGTGGATTGGGTCGGGGTTCTATAAGTGGTACGATAAGCCCACAAAGCTTCCACCAACCGCTCATCCCACTGCCGTTTGTTACCATCAAGGGTCTTTTTGACAATTTGCACCAAGGTTTTGTTGAAGGCCTCGGCCAATCCATTCGCCCGAGGGTAATAGATCGTCGAATATCTCCAATCAATATTATGGCGCCTTACAAAACTATTGATTTTTGTAGACTTGAATGCGGACCCATTATCGGATATGATTCTGCGGGGTACGCCGAATCGATATACAATATAGGTCACGAAAGAATTTTAAGACATGGTGTGATGTTACGTTTCGTAGGGGAATTGCTTCCGCCCATTTTGAAAAGTAATCAGTCGCTGCTAATATGAAACGATGACCTCTCGCAGAGGGAGGGTCAATCGGCCCAATGATATCCGTGCCCCAACTTTCAAAGGGCCACGAGGCTATCGTAGGGTGTAACACATTAGGCGGCTGATGTAAAACCACACCATGGACCTGACATTGATGACAGTGCTTTGCAGTATTCATGCAATCGTCAATCATTGTAGGCCAGTAGTATCCAAGTCTTTTAATCTTTAATTTCATTTTTGGACCCGATTGATGAGCACCGCACAGTCCTGAATGAACTTCATTAACAATTTTCTGGGCTTCTCACTTGTTCAAACAGCGCAGCCACATGTGATCGAAAGACCGACGGTACAACAGATCGTTAACTAGTGCATATGATAGGGCACGTTTCTTAATCTGGTTGGAGAGTGATTTATCCTGGGGAAGCTTCCCTTCTTTAAGGTAATCGACTAAGGGTCGTCTCCAATCGCCTTCTTCGTCAGTTGTTGAAGAGGCAGAAAGGATCTGAAGGGGAGTCTTACTAATGTGTTCCAAATCTATAAGAGAGAGAGTCTTACGACCCTGTATCTCTAAAGGGATGGAATCCTCCTCAGGACATGCAAATTCCTTTGCAAGTTTTGCTAAGGCATCCGCCGCAGAATTGCTTCCACGGGGAACCCTATACAAAGTAGCAATGGGGATTTGTTCCAGCAAGTGAAGTGTATACTGGTGATATTTTAGGAGATTCGGATTCAAGACTTTATAAGTTCCGGTGACTTGGTTAATAACCAGTTGGGAATCTCCAAAAATCTTAATCTCTTTAATCTCTATTAGAATTGCAAGTTCCAAACCAGTTATCAGAGCTTCGTATTCAGCTTCGTTGTTTGTGCAAGGCTCCGATAAGTGGTAGGAAAAGTGCATCATTCCTTTTTCTGGTGTAATAAAGATTAGACCGACTCCAGCCTTTCCAGGAATTACAGATTGTTGAGTCGCAATCCTACGAGAGGATGCTGCCCCATCAAAATATAATTCCCAGATAGCCTCGCCAGATTCCCCCAAACTCATGATTTGTTCGTCGGGTAAGTCATCATTCAGAGGAGAATCCGCTGGCAGCGGGTGTGCTGCCAGAAAGTCGGCAACAGCCTGTCCTTTCACAGCACGAAGAGGAGTGAAAGTAATCTCAAATTGTAACAATATCATAGATCAACGGGCTAAACATCCTGACAACGTAGGTCGGGTCATAAGATATTGCAAAGGATTAACTCTTGAAATCAAACTGATTGAGTGAGAAAGCATGTAATGCCTCAGTTTTTGAGCTGCAAAAACTAAAGCAAGACAATGCTTCTCAATTGACGGGTATCGGATTTCAGTAGGAAGGAGTCTTCGACTAAGGTAGTAGAGAGCATTCTCTTTTCCTTCGTCGTTAACTTGAGCCAACAGGGCACCTAAAGACTCATCTAGAGCTGCGGTGTAGAGGATTAATGGCTATCCCGGAATCGGAGCTGCCAAGACTGGCGGGTTAGAAAGGTATTGTTTGATATCGTCAAAAGCATTCTGACACTTCTCGCCCCATACGAATTTAGTATCCTTTTTCGCAAGGACAGAAAAGGGTTGACATCTCCCGGAAAGATTAGAAATAAACCTCCTTATATATGCCAATCTACCTTGTAGAGACCTTAACTGAGTAAGGCTCTTAGGGGATGGCATATCTAAGATGGCTTCAATTTTAGCAGGATCTATCTCAATTCCGCGGTGCCTTACTACGAATCCTAAGAATTTTCCCGAAGCGACGCCGAAGGCGCACTTCAAGGGGTTCATTTTCAAATCGTAGCGGCGCAACCGTTCGAAAACAACTCTTAAGTCATACAGGTGAGCCTCTTTAACCTTGCTCTTGACAACTAAATCATCAATATAACATTCAACTTGATTATGAATTAAGTCGTCAAAGATACGGGTCATGGCCCGTTGGTAGGTTGCTCCGGCATTCTTTAAGCCGAATGGCATTACCTTATAACAAAAGATTCCAATAGGGGTTCTGAACGCCGTATTTCTCTCATCTTCAGGGGCCATCTTGATTTGGTTATAACCCGACGAGCCATCCATGAAGGAGAAAATAGCATGTGAGGAGGCAATGTCCACCATGAGTTCTGGTATTGGTAGGGGGAACTCATCCTTAGGGCATGCCTTATTCAGATCCCTATAGTCGACACAAATCCGAATCTGACCATTTTTCTTTCGAACTGGCACGACGCTGGCCACCCAAGAGGGGTATTGTTCCTCTCGAATGAATCCGGCTTCTGCCAATTTCTTAACTTCAGAAACGACTTGTTGCTCAATCTCTAAGCGCATGCGTCGAGGAGCTTGTTTAACAGGGATGGCATCATGCCGAACCCCAAGTTTGTGAACTGCTACCTCAGCAGGCAAACCTGGCATTTCGTCATATGTCCAGGCAAAGCAATCCCTGAACTCGAATAACAACTGGATTAAGTCTTGGGTTTCACCCTCGCTCAACAAAGTACTTATGAAAATCGGACGGGGGTCATCATCGTTTCCCAAGTTAATTTCTCTCAACTCATCGACTGTCGACTTAATTTCCTCTTCAAATTCAGGGGGTGCATCCCGAACTTGAAGATCATCGGGATCGTCTAAAGTCTCCAAACAGAGTCCATCCAAAGGACAAGGAGGATCTGTAGGGACATTTGGAGAATCGAGATGGTAAGTTATCATTAGGCAATACTCATCATCATCGAATGAACTAACTGTTCCAAAGCCAATACCACTTGTTGGATTTTTATTTATTTTTGTTCGCCAAATATTCTCGTGGTATCTAGCTTGACCCTTAGTCCATCGGTATGGTATAGAACCTTTAGAAAAAGTATTTTTTACACAAACACGGGAAGTAGCCGAAAGGTAATTCCATTAATTCATTAAAATCTGCCTCCTCAAGGGTTACATCACCTTCGTCCCTTGCGGAGGAGGAGCCAGGAAAGAATTTCTGGACTTTCTTAACTTCACCATCCAAGTTGGGGGCCACTTTGACTTCCAACCCTACAACCCTGCCTGCCGACAGTGGGGTCAGAGAAAGGGCCTCAATCCTTCTAGTGAGCTTTTCATACATTGTTAATTCGGGCTCGTCACTTTTAACTTTTGAAATATCTACCTCAGGGTCACTGTCCTGGTCTAAGGTGAGATCAAATTTTGGAGGAGTATTTATGTTTTGATAATCGAGAGAGAGGGCAGCACCTTGACTTTCTAGTTCACCATCGGAATCTGATTCCAAATCAATGTATACGGGTGCTGCTCTCCTGTCTAATGAAGCGCGGCCTCGACCTCGTGCCCTTAAAGCCATCCTCCCACCTCTTTGAGGTAATGTGCTTGGAGGTCTAAGGACAACGATATCAGAGTCGTCTTCACTACTCGATTGAATCATTTCTTGATTGATATTTTATCTTTTTCTTTCTTTTGGTTGAATTTTTGTCCAACCATTTTCTCCTCAAATTTGATCTCTAATTTAGAACGGGACGAGGACCCTTTTGGTATGAAATATGCAGCATCTTCGTAGATCCCAATTTCTTGAATCGAGAATGGTTGCAAATCACCCTTAATCACATGTTCAATGCCGTCTCGTTGATACTTAACGCATTGGTGCAGGGTAGATGGAACCATTCTATATTCGTGAATCCAAGGTCTACCTAGAAGTGCGTTAAAGGACGTAGTCGAATCAATTATATGAAATTTAGCTTCAGTTTTTAAACCTCCTATCTCCAGGAGTAGAGTGATTGAACCTAAAGCTCTCTCGCCCTTCTCGTTGAACCCACGAAGCACCAACCTGTCGGTTGAAAGCTTGCTAGTATCAACTCTGAGATAAGCAAGGGTCTTTATGTTCATCACGTTGACCGATGCACCCGGATCAACAAGGACTCTTGATAACTTGAAATTTCCCACATCTACAGTAATGTAGAGGGGACGATTGTGGTCAGCAGTTCCCAAGAGTAAATCTTCGTCTGAAAAGGTAACCCCAGGGACCTCTTTGAAGTAGAGAGCCTCACCTTCTGAAGTTGCAGCCAACTGTGTTAAGCAAATCTCGGGATCGAGAAGTGCTTTAATTAGAGACTCCCTCATTTCTTTGGAAAGAAGGAGGGCGTCATAAATACTTAATTTTGCTGGCAACTTCCTAAGGTGGGCTAGAACATTATAATCAACCTTAGGAACGACAGATTCGAAACCCGGAGGAATTAAGGGAATTCTGGTTGTTGAGGGGAATCCGGACTTAGATTTTCGAATGAAGGTTGCTTGCCTTTATCCTGAGGGGGCAACCTAGGGGGTAAGACTTTACCGCCACGGAGTTGCACCTGCTCGATGTTTTCGGGCGGGCAAACTAGAGCAGTGTCTACACACACCATAGGTGTTGGATCATCATTTCCTGAAAGCGAGTCAGAATCTGAAAGTTCTATCAAGATAGGATTTCCTTGAAAATTGATTTGAGGGAAATCACTTTCTGATAAAGCTTCACATTCGACCTCTTCTTGAATAGTCGATTCGGGGAGATCGGTTTGATTAGCCTCGATATTTGCTTCATTAGGAGTTTGATTTGAAACAGGAGAGTCATCAATTTGCATTTGAGATTCATGGTTAATCATCAAGACAGAAGTAGAAGGATGTTTTTTATTCATCTTTTGACCCTTCGCCTTTGATGGGGCAAAGTAAAAGTCAGATAACAAAAGAGGGGAAAGGGTTTTAACACCACCATCCGCCATTCTAATACATCTCTCATCTACACACTTCCTCTCTACAAAATCAATTTTTTCTTCTTTTACATTTTTCTCAGTAGTTCCTAAGACTACTGGAGAGGGAAGTGGCTCAACATCCTTCTGCGAAGCGTCCAAGTCAACTTTCCACACCGGGGCCTGGGCTATCGTAGTCAGCTGTTGAGAAAGATGAAAAGACTTGTTAATCGACTTTTTAAGTGCCCGGGACAAAGCAATGTCCCAACCATCTTCAACAAAACAAGAAGAGTTAAGAGGATTACCTGAAATGGTCTTAATTGAAGCCTTTTCTGGATCGACCAAGTATTCCTTAGGTATTATGATGTTACCTTGGGCGTAGTTCCTCTCAAGCCAATCTTTGAACACAACGCAGTCCTCAAGAGGGTGACTAAGCATCCTGTGGTACGGGCAATACTTGGGGTCATCTTTCTTGCTCTCATCCTCAGGCCTCCTAGCCTCTGGCAACTGAAAATCTGGTTTCTTTAACAGACTTCTGAAGATCTTCTTAACTGACTCCCTTTTAAATGGATAAGGCTTTGCCAATCTCTCTCTAAAAGGGATGAAAGAGGGATCTCTAGTATGTTGAGGAACTATCTGAAAGGGCTGCTTCTGAGGCGGCTGTGGTGGAAGTGGAGTGCTAGGCTGACTAATCACTGGCCTCTTTCCTTTATCTACTGCTGAGACCACAGCTTTCTTTTCAAATGTCTTCACCAGTTTTGGACCCTTCCTTTCTTCAGACTGCTCTCGTAAGAATGGCATCCTAGGAGCCTCTTCCTGTAAATTGCTAGCCTTATTAAGAAGTTTCTCAAAAGTTTTAATAGTGAAACCCTTCAGGAGAAAAGCAACAGGACCGTGGATATTCTTCAAAAGAATCTCCACAGCATGTTGTTCTTGCAACTGGGGTTCACACTTCATCGAGAGGTTTCGCCACCTCAAGATGTACTCAACTAGAGACTCTCCCGGCTTTTGCTTTTCAACCACGAGATCGCCCACGGTGGTGCGTTGTTGCGCTCCAGAAAATCTCTTAAGAAAGAGGTTTTCTAGGTCGCTAAAGGTTCTTACTGAACCGTTGGGCAGATCGGCGTACCATTCAAAAGCAATGCCGGATAGACTACTTACAAATTGGCGAAATAGTAGAGCATCTGACCCTCCTGCGTTGCAACAGCTTGCTCGGAAGTGGGCCAGATGCTGTCTCGGGTTTTCGATTCCAGTGAAAACTTTAAAAGTTGGTGGCACAAAGCCCTTTGGGTAAGGAACTAAGTCATATTCCTCGGGGTAGGGTCTACCCTTTGAAATAGACACAGTTCCTTGAGCATGGGCTAAGGCCTCCCTTACCTGGTCCTCAATTAACTGCTTGATATCCTTCTGAGGTGGGATCGAAGGAATGGAGGAAACTGCAGGGTGAACTGGAGGTGTCTCTACTGGACAAGGAAGAGGTCACAGGTGGTGACTCGAGAGGTCTGGAATTAAGTTCTGCCCTTTTGGCCTTTTCTGTGAGCTCTCGAGCTGACTGGTGGATCATGAAAGACTCTTGCTGTGATTTGTCCAACTTCTCTTGCATTTCTCTAACTTGTGACATCATGCTAGCAAGCTGAGTCTCCAAGTTTTTTATATGTTCTTCATCTCTATCTTTCACAGACTCATCTGACTCTGACTCAACAGCATGCGGATCATCATCCTTAACAAATCGGCGCTTGCTGGGCTCAGCTTCTTTATTAGATCCTCTAGTTTCAACCACATGAATGCCCCCAACATAATCATCTTCATCTCCAAGGAGATCATCCATATCAGGGTCAAAAGAAGCCGTTCCTTCTCTGTTCAACAAGATGTTTCTTATTTCCTGGACTACCTCCTCGACCGGTCTATCCCCAATTGATTTAGGGTCAAGGGGTAAGTATCCTTTATACTCAGCCATATCAAACAACTCTTCAGAATCCATAAGGGCGATGATTTCTGTAAGTTTTGGATTAGGATCTGGTTGAGATTTTGTATCCGGTTCATCTTCCATTTCTAAATCCTGGTCAATTCTCTCCTCTTCGACTATCCCAGAGCTGGTAGTCAGAAGAGTGGCATCCTCTACAGGGAGAGGGACATATTCCTCAGGAGAAGTAGGAGCTTGTAAGGTGATAGTTCCCACATCTGGTAAGGTAAGGTCCTCAGACACCTGACTAAGGGGCCTAGGAATGACACCCGGACTTTGGGGATCATCAACTGGGGTAGCAGGAACGGTAACTATTCGATCCGGAGTCAGGCTGGCCGTGGCAGGACTATCAACTGTAACAACTGGAGTACTAGCCTGAACATCCATCAATTCAACTGAACTCGGAGTAGGGTTGGCTGAAACTCGTTGGAGCTGCAGAATGAACTTAGAAGTTCTAGGAGGTGGTGGCAGACTCTCCAACTTGGTTCTCTTTGGCACATATCTCCTTTCAGGAGATTTAGGTCTTTTTCCTTTAAAGTCCACAGACTTTTGAACTTCAACCCCCTTTGGTTTGACAATCACAGAGGCCAATCTTACAGGTTTATGTGGGGGTACCGGGGGTCTACCAGTAGAGTGGCGGCCTCTCTCGGACCCAGTCAACACAATACCCTCTGTTTGAGAGGACAGAGGGCGTGGCACCCAGTGATATCCATCAACCAGTACTGAAGTAGCGGGCTGTCTAGCATACTTCTTATTCTTTCTAACGAATTGAGGGGTTAAATTCTTTGCTTCAGATACTTCTTCTTTCAGCACTTCTTTTTGGAAGCGATGTGAGATCACTCCCTTCAACTGTTTCACATATTCTTCTTTAGTCTGCCCAGTCTGTGCAGCGCAAGTATGAATTATATTTCTCAAAGTCCTTGTCTTTTGAAGATGTTTTTCTTTCTGAGTTTTCTTGGTCGAGTAGTCGACCGGGCATGGTGGAGAACGGGCTATCCTAGCTATCCTCTCCTCCCCTTGAGCTGAAGCCAGGGGTAAAAGCGACTTCCCTTTAGGAGGGGAGAGGAAGCAGGAATAGGTAGCTCCTCAACAGCCTCAGGTTCTACTTGAGCCAAGGTCTTAAAGGGTAGAACTCTCTTAGCCTTAGAGATTTTCTTCTAAGTCTCCTCAAATAATTCTTCTTCTGATTCTTCGTGGTGAATCTAAGTCCAGAACTAGACCCTCTTCAAAAACAGACTTAATTTCAGTGGGAGGCTCAACAACCGGTTCAGACTGTTCCTGATCATCACTGACTACTGGCAAGGTGGGTGCAGATCCCACAATTAACTCAACTACTGGGGGAGTTTCCTTACTGGCATCCAAGCTAACAATCTGATGTCCATCCATGGAGAGCTCAAGAGTACTGAATCCCATTCCAAAAATGATAGTGCTCCCTTGGTCATTAACAGTTGAGGACAACTCTCGGTCAAAAGAGAAAATCAGTTGGCCAGCCATTTGAAATTTTCTGAAAGTTAAAGAAAATGATTGAAATTAGATCTTTTTGAAAAGAGTGATAAAAAGGTATTTTATTATTATTTTGAAAGTATGACATATGTTGGCCCACGAAGGAATCGTATGGGGTAACACATGACAACTTGGAGTTTGAGAAATAATTTTTTTTTGAAAATTTTGAGAATTTGAAAGGGGTTTTCTTACAGGTTCCAAAACACAACGGACAGAGTTTCCCCTTGCCCGAAGGCTTATGGAATTGTGAGAAAGCCCAAGTAAGAAGGAATAGTTTAACCCTCCCCACCCTTAGAAGTCAAAGGGGAAGTGAGGGGGTTAAAACTAACAAGTTTTGGGATGAAATCAAAAATTTGCATTTCTTTTCAATTTTAAGGATTTATATGTTGAACGAGAAATTTATCGACCATAAATCCATAAAATTAAAAAGGATATCCAGAGATCTGATTTGACACTGTCGCCTCACAGGCTACGCTGGGGCAGAAGGTCAAAATCAGAACAGAAATCTAAATAAAACCAAATTTAGAGGTAACACCTCTCTTTTAATGTTTTGTTATTATTTTAGATGTTGGCCACACTCACCCAAGGAAGAAATGAGCAAAGGGACCAACGGAAGAAATGATAGTTAAAACTACCGATGAAACAAAATTTTGCCATTATTAAAGATGGAGAGAGAGATTTGTCCCACCGGGCGTGCCATTTTTTGTTGGTGGAATTTTGGAAAACATGTTTTGAAAAATATTAGTTTTCTTTGGGGATTTTAAGATTAAGGTTAAGTTCTAATTCTAAGGTCGAATCGAACTCGTTAGAAAGAGTATATCACCCCGAAGGACGAAAATAAACTTTCATAACGGTGTTCAGACTTAGAATTATGTAAACTCATCTTGAATGTTATGATCGGGTTCTAAGGAGAACTCTATATGGCCCCGAGGGGACACAATATAGTTCAACTAAGTACCCAATTACAATATTCAAGAAACATGATCGTCGCATTCACATCCAAAGCCTTATCGAAGAAGGGTGTATCTCCCCAAAGGGAAATGAGACCATTCAACGATAATTCCTTCTAATGCGAACTATGACGATCATTATTTAACTTTTCCCAAAGAAATCTAATGAAGTTTTAGAAATTGAGTTTTCTTTAAAATCAGGTGTGTGTGGGGTTCCAAATCTCCTATGAGCGCAAGCCCTCGTAGTTAATTACATCGTAGGGAGATAAAATCTCCTACGAAAACTTTCGATTAAAATAATGGCAAAATTTTATTTAGAGTTTCTAGGAGTGATATCAAAGTATGAATAGAATTATTGGAAAATCAAAAGGGAATGGATCAAAATTGAGCAGTTATTAACGGAGTTAAAGGAGGAGAGGTAGGGGACACCTTAACATTCCAGAACCATCCGGAAGTGTCCCAACTTAATCTAAGTGTTGGGCTTTATTTTTTTGGATTGAAATGATATTTAATTAGAGTTGAGCATTTTATTAGAAATTTGGGATTAGATTCCCGAAGTTTGGGGTCTTATAATCAAAGATCTGCCCCGGAACCTAAATCTATTTTGGACACTGGACCACAGTCGTCCGATCCTAACTAATGTAGTGCAAGATCTGGACTTACCCCGGCCTGGATTGGGGAGCCAGCTAACCACCTAATCGATTTAAAATACATGAATCCGGTCTTTTTATGAAAGAATGGTAGGGACGTTATAATTAAAGTTTTGGAGAGTTGGGGCCGACATCTAGAGATTCTCCTAATTGGCCCCATAAACTTATGTTGGGTGCTAAAATGCTAAGGACTATGAAATTAGAATTTTGACTCTTTTAATTTGTATCTAATGTAATACATGCTGGTTGACAACTTCCAAATCAAGTATGCTTGAAATTTTAAAAACAGGCTTATAAAATAATTTTTTTAGAAGACTGGACTTCCCCAGGTCCGGCACCTCGTCCTCATAGGTCAGACTATCCAGACTCTACCCGCAGGAGGGGAAGGGTCTAAAGCAAGGAAAGAGTAATGCAGAAATATGCATGCGACCCCGGGGTCGATCCCCGGCTAATTCCCTAGATTCGTTATCTTTCTATGTTATTTAGACTCGCTAAAATTTTAGACTTTTAAGGTTATGAGTAGAAAACTTTCACACCCTCACGAGTCTCACATATCCAGGCGAAACCAAAAGCGGCATGCAATCGCCAAAAAAACTAGTAAAAACAAGTAATCCTAAAGGCAATCAAATCATCACATCAAATACAAATTAATTAATAAATGTCCATAGGTAGAATTGCCTTGCTTATTACAAACCAGAATATTACAGAAAGTAAAGTGGCCGGGCACCACTGACAACAACCCGGATTCTAAACCCAGTAATGACGCAAGTTGTTTTGAGTGGGATACTCTCAATCTTCAAATCTTCAAGTCTTCAATCTCATTCTTCTTTGGACTCCTTTTCTTCAATCTTCTTGGAATTTTTGTAGTGGATTACCCAAATGAACAAGAGGGCACTTCCCTCTAAGGGGAAGGCCACTCTTTCTTCTTTGGGTAAGGAAGAGGTATGATCCAAATTTGGATTTCCAAATGGAAAGGGAGTGTTCCCCAAAGGGGTATCCTTTCCTCTTTGGAATCCAAGCTTTGGATCTATGTATCCCAACTCAAAATAAACTTTCACAACACTTGACACTTGCACAAATTACATTGATATCAAAATAAAAATCTAGACTCACCTGCAGGGTTATCCTAAGCAATTAATATATAAAAAAAAGAGCAGTTATTCCCAAGCAGTTTTATATGAGCAGAAAAGAAAGTAAACACGCTGGCCACGCTCTTTTTATTTGGGGGCTTTAGCAGCTGAAGCACCTGTGCAAAGAGTTTATAATATTTATGCATTTTTAATTTGCCCCCTTTTTATATTGTCCTGCATGAGCGTGGCCACCTGCAGAAAACTGTGTCAACATCCAGATCGTACCTAACCTAAGGGTAATCTAGTCGCCAAACACATCAATCCATCCACAGAGTACAGAAAAAGTAAGCAGACACAGCAAAGCAATTTCATCCACAACATGCAGTGAAAACTACAAAAAATCCGGCACACAGCAGTAAAGTAAACACCGGCCTATCCTAGATCTAAAGTTGGTTGTCCTAGCACATCATCTAAAGTGTGTGAGAAAGGTCGTGTGGCTGGGATAGATCCTAAAGTGGGTGATTAGTTAAAGTTGTCTAAAAGTTTGGATTTGTTAAGGCTTAGAAGGGGATTTAAATTAAAATTTAAATATCAATGAATTAAGAATTTTAATTAAACATATTTTAAAAGTTAATTGATTGCTACCTTTGTTTCACACCGAGGCCGTGAAGTTTATTTCACCTTCCTTGGGGCTAAGCTAATAGCCTCGTAGGCCTGGGTTACCCAGTAGCAATCGGGGTTGATTAAGTTATTTAAATTGGTTAGAATTAAAAGAGTGGATTAATATTAAAATGAGTTAGTTACTGATTTTAAAAGCTTGATTAATTTAAGTTTTCCATTAATTGATTCGTGGCGTTGTGCCACCAGGCTCGAGGAACCAGCCTCCTTAGGACACTTAGCCCCGCAGCCCGGAGTAGTCCAGCCGATAAACCAAATTAATGTAATTGAATGAGAGATTTTTTTAAAATGTTAAATAATTAAAAATTAATCCATTTTAAGGTTTGACACCCTTTAGAATTCATTCGTGGCGTTGTGCCACCAGGCTCGAGGAACCAGCCTCCTTAGGACACTTAGCCCCGCAGCCCGGAGTAGTCCAGCCAATAAACTTCAACTTTAGGGTGGTTGTTGTGTTTTAAAGGATTTGTTAAGTGTTTTAAGCATTAAACCAATATTTTCTGAATTTTAGAATAAATTTGAGTTTTATGAATTTTTTAGAATATTTTAATGATTTAATTAAGGGGTTGAAAATTGACTTTTTGATTAAGCTCAAATTCTGGAATGTTTGTATTTTATTAGAATACTAGACCTTACTATGATCAGTTAGAAGGTAAGTACATTGAAATCGGATTTTTCTATATTTTATTACGAAGGTTTGAAATTTTGAACTAGTTTTGACTTAAAGTTGACCGATTTGTTGACTTTTTGAAATATTGCAAATTTCTGGAATTTAATATTTTTAATAAATACTAGACATCACTATGAGTTGAATTCAAGCGAGTTTGGGTAATTTGGATTTTTCTAGAATTAGTTATGGATTATCGAAGTTTGGGCATTTAATGAATTTTAGGAATTTCTTAATTAGAAGGCCTCTTTTGTGATTTTGCTTCAAACAAGTTCCCAATCTCTTGAAAACACCTCCAAAGGTCAGAAATGACCTAAGGAGGGATCCCCAAGTGTTTGGGAAATTTTGGGATTTTTTAATTATTATTAATTAATTATCTTAATTAAATATTGATTTTCATTTAAAATTAAATTAGGGTTTAACTTGCTGTCAAATCAAGGGGCTTTTAATTATCACAGATTAAGGACTGGATTCTGGTCAGTTTGAGGGTTTTTATGTAATTTTTGGATTTAAATTAAATTTATTACAATTTTTAGAAGTTTTAAAGGCTTAGTTAAGGGTTTAAGACTTAGAAAATTAATTAGGGGACCTAATGACCTCAAAAATCAGTGAAAATTTCTCTAGGGGCTGAGGGTGTCACTAAGTTCAAATGTTCAAAGTTTCAACTCAAGGGGAAGTGAATCCTAATTATTGAAATTTTTCTAAGTTTTCTATACATGAGTCCTTAATTATTGTCCTTAATTATGTCACTAATCTTGATGGACTTGAATCAATGTTTGAACTAACCCTCATACTCAATACACAAGGCATGCATGAACCACATAAACACATTCAATACCTAAATCTAGGAGAGCCTTAGACTAAGTGGTGTGTGCACCTTAAGCATGCAATTAACTAATTAACATAATTAAGACAAAATTAGTGAATAATCAAGGAATGATTATCCACTAATCATCCCCTTTATTTCTATTCAAATATGCTCAATCAACATTTAAGATCTCAAGTGACTTCTTAAACACTTAAAGATTTACATATATATAGTTTCAAAATATATTTTAAAACATATAAATATAAATGGATATATATATATATATAAATATATTATAAAATAATTAAAAATATTATTAAAATACATGTTGATGAGTTGAAAGATCCACTGATCTCTAGGGAAGTTTGAAAATAATAAAAGATTTTCCTTGTATTTTTCAAAATACTTAATATTTAATTAAATATAAAAAAGGTTAATAAGCTCCAATAATTCTAAATACCATCAAAATCCACTCAAATAATATTAAAAATTTTTCTGGAGATCAGCCATGCACTCAAAAACATGCATGCCAAATTTCAGATAAAAATAATTTATACATAATTAATTAAAAATAAAATACATATTTCTGTATTTCTTAAATTACTAATAAAATAATAACTAAAAGGGTTTGATTTTATTTTTAAAATAAACTAGATGAAAAACTGAAGAAAATGATATATTATACTCATTTTTTGGTTGTGTATTTAATTTACTATAATTTTTTAAAGTTTCTGCAATTAAAACTAATTAAAACACATTTTCCTTAATTAAATGGCGGCGGTCGGACACGCGGCGCACTCGGACTGGCGGGATCAAAACCGCGTGACGGCGGGGACACGCGTCGGCCGCGGGCCGCTTCACGCGGTTTCCACTTAACCACGTCAGCGGCTCTTGACAGCCGTTGGATTAACCGCGGGTTCGATCTAACGGCTGAGATCAGATCCCGCGGTTTGATCTCACCAGGAGAAGATCAAACGGCGGAGATTTGATCCCGCTGTTCCGAATGGACGGCCCTGATCTCGCCGGTCGATCGATCGAACACTAAACCGAATACACGGTCGAACCAAAGCGCGGAACAGCGCGATCTAGGCCGTTGATCGCGTGATCAACGGTCTAGAAAACGTACATATGCAGCGAACTGCGAATGACGCCCTAGGATCCGTTTTTTGGTTCGTTCTTCCGATCGGGTGGACCAAATCACTTGAAATTTTAAACACAAAGGGTAGGCATGAACAAAAATAATGGGGAATAGTTTGTTTTAGCTAAAACCCTAAAAGCATAAAGCTATTTAGATCTAACTAATGTGAACTAGATCTAGGGTTTTAGGGAGTTATACCGTTAGATCTTCGAAATTTCTGGATGGATGAGCTTGTAGACTGTCCAAGTGAAGATCCCCAGCAGAAATCCGAGCTCGAACACGTCTGGATCGACTGCTATAGGCTTGGGACGGTCTAGGTGGTGGGCTCGCCGGAGAACTCGCCGCCGGTGACGTGCAACCACTTGGATTTTGTAGTGGGGATGTAGAGGAAGCTCTGGAGATCCAAAATGAATTGAGAACTCGCTCTGGGAGGCTAGGGTTAGCGAGAGAAGATGTTTTGATCCATAATGCTCAAAAGTTGCCTTTCTCCCTATTCAAACGACCTGGGCTAGATTGGATGGCTAGGATTGATGCAGGGGCTCTCCAGATGATGCCACCTGTCCCTGGGAAAGCTGGAAGGCTGCGGAAAGGGCTGGACAAGCCTTGCTTCTATTGGGTGGACTTGGGATGAGTGAGAGGAGACATTGCCACTTATGGCTAAACAAGGGATGGAGCTCGGTTAGGGAGCCTATTAGGGAGCTTTAGGGCACTAATAGGTCGGCCTAAAGCAGCTTAAATCAAGGGAAAGGGGCTTAGCATGTGATAAAGCCTTCTAGAAGGGGTTTAGGCTTAAGTTTGACCAGGTTGACCAGTCAACAGGTCAAGGCTGGTGATGTGGCATGAAGGGAAGTAGGGGCAGCCAATGGGAGAGCTTCCAAGCCTAATCTCACACTCCTTGAAGTTAAATAGAGGGTTTGACCAATTCAAGGAGGGATTTAGGGCTTTGTTGACTTGGTTTGACCAGTCAACCAGGTCAAAATTGATGATGTGGCACTTGAGGAAAAAGAGGGATATTTGGAGTAATTCAATCAAGGGTCAAAGGTCAAAGTCAAGGCTTGGTAGGAATAGGAGCAAACACCACCAAGCTTTGACCTAGAATTGAGGGTTGACTTAGTCAAACCAAGTTGGGTTGAGCTAAAAATAGATTTAGAAATAATCAAGGCTTTGAATAGAATGATTTTAAGAGTTTGAAGATATTGATGTGGTTAAACGGGTTGGAATGGTTCATTTGAAACCATAAGGGTCCATTGGGTCAAACCATTTTGACTGGGTCAACCAGGTTGACCCAAGGGGTGAGTCATGGCTAGATAAATTTGAAATGATATTTGAAAATCATTGGAGGTTGTCCCCAAGTATGGGGAGGTCAATTTGATCAAAATCCCTATTTGAGCCCTTAAGGGCTTGTTTGGTCAACCTAGGTTGACTTGGTCAACCAGGTTGACCCAGGGTCTGGGTTTGGGCTCAACAGGTTTGAAATGATATTTTAAGAACAATGGAGGTGGTTGGTTGGCCTAAAGAGGTCATTTGGGTCAAAACACCTATTTGGACCCTTAAAGGGCCTCTTAGGTCAAACCAGTTGACTTGGTCAACCAGGTTGACTCAAGGGTTGGAAATAGGTTCAAAAGATTTGAAATGACATTTGAAATTTGTTGGAGGTGGTTGCATCCCATTTGGAGCTCATTTGGTTTGAAATCCCTATTTGAGCCCCATAGGGGGTATTTTGGTCAATTTTGACCTATTGGTCAACTATGGTCAAAAATGGGTCTGAAAAATGCAGTTTACTGCTCAATGGGTTAAAATCAAGGGTCTGGAAGTGATTGGAGGCTTGGACAAGGGTTCCAAGGTCAAGATCTCAAAGGGGTTAGGCTCAGTGGCATAGGCTATAAATATTTGAAGGTTTTACACCCTTTGAATTTTAATTCATATTCTAGGGTTAGAGACCTCAGAATGAGCTCAAAGTTGGAGGGTATCCTCTAGAGACATGTCTTATCACTTTGCAAGTGATAGACCCTGAATCAGAGATCATTTGACTGGGTTTTGAAATTTTTGAAAAATCTCTGAAAAGGGTGTTTAGGACAGGGCCTCTAGAGTTTGAATTTGAGTCTGAATTCTAGGTTTGGATTTGATTTGAAGTTTGAATTAATTTGGACTTGAATTGGATGGAGTTTGAGATTCAAATTGATCACAGGTAGGAATTAAATTGAAATTGGAGTGGATTAAAATTAGGAATTGATTTAAAATTGAGGTTGATCAAAGGTGGAGGTTGATTTGAAGTTGGAGTGATCCTAAGATCTAGAAAAATTCTAAGATCTAGGATTTAAGGGAATCCTAGGCTCTAGAATAGGCTCTAAGGTCTTAGATCTAGAAGGGTCCTAAGGTCTAGAGTGGATCCTAGGGTCTAGGATTAAATCTGGCTTCTGGAAGGGTCTTAGTGACCTCATACAAAAATGAGGTCAACAGTAACATGTTTCAATGGGGAAGAAGGGAATTCACAAGGGTATGTGTTTGTGTGAGGCTTGATAAGAAGCTAGCCTTGGGAGTAAGGGTTGAAGGGAACTTAGACAAGTTTTCCAACCCATAAAATATGAAAAGTTACCCACATTATGTTTCAATTGTGGGAAGATTGGTTACTTAAAAGTTTATTTTCCAAATAATGAAGATGGAATGATCAGGAGAACTGGACAAAGAGTAACACTTGCTGAAAAAATGAATTCTAAAACTGATAAAAAGGAGATCAAAGTGGCTGACATGAGGGAAAATTTTGATGCTACTTAAGTAAGAAGAGAAGGATATGGTCTATAGGTCCATGTGAAGTAAGGAAAGAAAAGAGTTGTCAATAATAATTTCAGGAAAAATGAAAATGCAAGGAAACAAATTTTTGTTACAGGAAAGGGAAACTTGGTTTCTAATGCTGCTGAGAAGAATGTGTATCCTGTTAATAAGAAGTATGCTGAGATAAATATTATGGATACAATAATGAATACTCAAGAAGAAGATACTTATAAATTTGCAGATGAGATGGTATCAAAAGCTATAGAGAATTCAAAAAGGCATTACAAAAAATCAAAGACATATAAAGAAGAAGCTATTGGCGGGATTTTGCCAAATGGATCTGGGTTTCCAATCAAACAATTGAGTATAAGAATAGAAGTTGGTATGGTTTTGAATTCTCTTATTTTTTAAACAATTCTAATAAATTGGATGTGTTGAATGATGTTGCTGAGGAAGGGAAAATTGTGGAAGTTAATACATTGATTGGAAATGCTGATAAAACAAATAACATCAATGACAATTTTGAAATGGCATCTATGTCAAAGGAAGAAGAGAAAAAAAAAGAAGAATCTTCTTCTAATATTAGAAAGAAATGTGTTAAACAATTGAAAGGCTTGGGACCAATCAAATTGGTCACTAGAAGTAGAAGATTGGATGGAGATCTAAGGGAGAAAATGTGGATCCCTTCCCCTTCAAAACATTAATGGATTCCTTAGTGTTTTGGAATGATAGAGGAGATCGAAAAATAAAGTTTCTCTCTATCTTAAAAAGATTGTGAAGGATTATAATGTATTTTTTATGGGGTTATTGGAAACAAAGTTGTCCTTTAGTGACAACATGGAAGTAGTTTCTTTGATTGGTGATGGATGGGATTATTTCTATGTCCTGCCAGAAGTTTTATCTGGAGGTATTCTTGTGATTTGGAAAGCTCAATTGGAAACTTTCAGTGTTTTAGATCACTCCTCTCAACGTATAATTGGGGAGTTGGATATACCAAATAAAGGTAGATGGAGGGTGGCTACCATTTATGGTAGCAAGGATGTTCATAGAAGAAGATTGTTATGGGAAAAGTTATAAGCATATTCTAGTTTGGATATTCCTATTGTAATAGGTGGAGATTTCAATTGTCTTCTTTCTAAAGAAGATAAAAGCGGAGGGAGGAGATTCATGTACTCTTTGGGACCCATTGAAATGAGCTCTTTCATTGCTTGTAATGACCTTCATGAGGTTGGTTATGTTTAACCTAAATTCACATGGTGGAATAATAAAACTAATGTGGACCGGATTCTTGAGATGTTAGAAAAATGTTTTATGAACTTGATAGCATTGAACATGTTGAACCGAGTGGTGGTTAGGCATCTTCCATGAATTGCCTCAAACCATTGTCCAATATTGCTCAATCTTTTTTAATCATGTACTAAAAATAAAAGAGTTATCAAATTTGAAGATATGTGGGATTCTATCCCAGCATCTGCAGCAGTGGTAAAGAATGCATGGAGTAGGAAATCTGCTGGGAGTTATTCTCAGATTCTCAACCATAAGATGAAAAAAGCTCTCAAATCTTTATTCTATTGGAGTAAGTCCAAGTGGATGAGTTAAATCAATGTAAGGAAGATCTTAAAAAAGAGATCTTAGAACTACAAACTAAAGAAGATAATGATGGCAGTCTTTCGGTTAATGAAATGTGGATTCTCAAATCAAAGATTGGGGAATTGAACTCTATTTTGGCTCGGCTCAGCACTTGGTGGAAGCAAAGGGCAAAGGTAAAATGGGCAGTTGATGGTGATTGCAATTCCATATTTTTTCAATCATTTGCAAATGCAAGGAGGAATTCTAATTCTATCTTTAGTATTAAAGATGAGTATGGAAGCATAGTAGAAGATCAGCAAGAGATTGAAGAAGTACTTCTTCAATTCTTTAGAAGAAAATGGAGAGAAAGAAATTGCTCATTGGAAGGATGGCCGATATCTTGGAAGTGGCTAGAAGAAGAGGATATTAAGCTGTTAAGCAAAGAATTCTTGCTGGAAGAAGTTGAGATGGTGATCAAGGAAACCGGTGGATTCACAACTCTAGGATATGATGGAATTACTTACTTTTTTATTAAAAGCTATTGGGAAATTATCAAAGAGGACTTTTGGAAAGCATTACAACAGTTTTTCTATTCAGCAGAGATGTGTGAGGAATGGAAAAGAGCACTTATAGTGTTAATTCCCAAAGTAAATAATCCTATGATTCCTTCTAACTATAGACCAATAAGTTTATGCAACTTGGTCTACAAGATTGCCACAAAGGTTTTGTAGAATAGATTGACTGGTATACTTCCTGAACAAATTTCAAATGAGCAAGCGGCATTTATTAAAGGGAGATCTCTATCAGATCATGTTCTTATAGCTAAAGAAGTGTTTCATAAACTCAAGTATTCTAAATTCTCCTTGGGTCTGGTATCCTTTAAGATAGACATGGAACAAACATATGATTGTATGGGTTGGATGTTGACCTCATTTTTGTATGAGGTCACTAAGACCCTTCCAGAACCCATATCTAATCCTAGACCCTAGGATCCACTCTAGACCTTAGGATCCTTCTAGATCCAAGACCTTAGAGCCTATCCTAGAGCCTAGGATTCCCTTAAATCCTAGATCTTAGAATTCTTCTAGACCTTAGGACCACTCCAACTTCAAATCAATCTCCACCCTTGATCAACCTCAACCTCAAATTAATTCCTATATTTGATCCACTCCAACTTCAATTTGATTCCTACTTGTGATCAATTTAAATCTCAAACTCCATCCAATTCAAATCCAAATTAATTCAAATTTCAAACATATCCAAACTCTGACTCAATCCACTTGAGAATCCAAATTTCAACCTAGACTTTAATCCTATCCTTAATCTAGCTTTGACCCTATCCATCCATTAACAATCACAACATGATTGTAAATGGTTTGGATATTTCAATTTTAATTATTCAAACCTGAAATCCATTTCAGAATCAAGAAATCCAGACTCAAATTCAAAGTCTTAAGGTCTTGCCCTAAAGACCCCTTTCAAAGAATTTTCGAACATTTCAAAATCCAGCCAAATGATCTCTAATTCAGGATCTATCACTTGCAAAGTGATAAGACATGTCTCTGGAGGTTACCCTCCAACTTTGAGCACATTCTGAGGTCTCTAACCCCAGAATCTGAATTAAAATTCAAAGGCTGTAAAACCTTCAAATATTTACAGCCTATGCCACTGAACCTAACCCCTTTGAGATCTTGACCTTGGAACCCTTATCCAAGCCTCCAATCACTTCCAAACCCTTGATTTTAACCCATTGAGCAGTAAACTGCATTTTCCAGACCCATTTTTTACCATAGTTGACCAATAGGTCAAAATTGACCAAAATACCCCCTATGGGGCTCAAATAGGGATTTCAAACCAAATGAGCTCCAAATTGGATGCAACCACCTTTGACAAATTTCAAATGTCATTTCAAATCTTTTGAACCTATTTCCAACCCTTGGGTCAACCTGGTTGACCAAGTCAACTGGTTTGACCTAAGAGGCCCTTTAAGGGTCCAAACATGTGTTTTGACCCAAATGACCTCTCTAGGTCATCCAACCACTTCCATTAACCTTAAAATATCATTTTAAACCTGTTGAGCCCAAACCCAGACTCTGGGTCAACCTGGTTGACCAAGTCAACCCAGGTTGACCAAACAAGCCCTTAAGGGTTCAAATAGTGATTTGGACCAAATTGACCCCTCCAAACCCTGGGACCACATCCAGTAGACTCAGGATGACATTCTGAATTTGTTGAATCCATTTCTAGCCCCTGAACCCAACTGGTTGACCAAGTCAACTAGTTTTAGCCTAAAAGCCCATTAAGGGCCCATTAAGCTTTCTTAATTCAATTGACAAACATGACTCTTGGAATCACCTTCCAATCCACCTAATCAGCCCATTTGGACTACCTAGGTGCAATTCCATAAACCCTTGATGGGGTTGACTAGTCAACCAGTCAACTCAAAGCTTAAAGAACCATTTGTGTGGTCAAACCCTTCAACCCATTGAACCTAGCTCAAGCCACACCAATCCAGCCATTTGGAAAGGCTCCATGACCTGCTTGGATGCCACCTCAGCCCCCTTGACCAGTTGACTGGTCAATTTAGTCAAACCAAAGGTTTAGACCTTTCCAAAAGGTCTTAATCAGCCTTTTACCCACTTTCCCCTGATTTAACTGCCCAAGGCCGACCCATTAGTGCCCTAAAGCTCTCTAATAGGCCCCTTAACCGAGCTCTGCCCCTGGTTTAGACATAAATGGCAATCCCTCTCCTCCACTCATCCCAAGTCCACCCAATGGGAATGAGGCATGTCCAGCCTTTGGGGCAGCCTTCCAGCTTTCCCAGGGACAGGTGGCATCATCTGGAGAGCCCAGGAGTCAATCCCAGCCATCCATTTGGCTTGGGGGCATTTGAATAGGGGGAAAAGGCCCTAATGCCTCATAATCTAACCCTAACTCTCTCTCTCTACTCAAGCTCTCTCAAGCCCAGCTCCCCGTTCCACTGAGCTCCCCAGACATCCCCAAGCACATCCCTACTCAGATCCCGGCGATCAAACCTATCTCCGACGATCTTCCGGCGAGATCTAGCACAATCCATTCAAGGAGTTGTCCCAGTCAATCCAGGCGATTTCGAAGCTCAGAGTCAACTAGGGATCTACACTTGGACAATCTACAAGCTCAACCATCCTTTTAACGGTTCAATCCGTCCAAAAATCAAGGTAAAAACTTAAACCCTAGATCTAGGCACACTAGATTAAATAACTTTAGTTTCACCGCGTTTTAAGATCTAAAATCACTTCCCCATTATTTCTGTTCATCCCCTTTACCTAGGTTTAAAATTTTACAAACATTGATCGAGCCGATCGGGAGAACGAGTCAAAAAACGCTTTCTAGGGCATTTTCGTAGTCTCGTTCAGGTGTACACTTTCTGGACCGTTGATCACCGGATCAACGGCCCAGATTAAGCCATTCGGGACCAACATCTGACCGTGTATCCGTTTGGCGTTCGCCTTTTGGTCCGGCGACATCCTGATCGTTCGTTTGAGATCACGGGATTAAATCCTAACCGTTCGATCTTTCTTAACGAGATCGAACCGCGGGATTAAATCCCGTCCGTTGAATTAAACCCGCGGTTTCGATCCAACGATCCATGCCAACCGCTGACGTGGTTAAGTGAAACCGCGTGAGGCGGTTTGCGATCGACGTGTGGCTGACCACCGCCGCCAATCATTGGCGCCGTCGCGTATTGATCCTGTGGCCCCTATTGTGCCACGTCGCCCCGCCGTTTCCGTGATTCGATCGGACGAACCCGAGCGAGCCACGCGTCCCGCCGGCGCCGCCGTTTGACTAATAAATGGATTTAAATTCATTTTAATTAGCATAACTTCAAAAAATCATAATAAATAAAATACATAACCAAAAAATAAGTATAATATATCAAACTGTTCATAATATTATCTAGTTTTTTAAAAAAAAACAATGAGACTATTTTGATTATTATTTTATCAATAATTTAAGAAATACTGAAAATGACATTTTATTTTTAATTAAATATATATAAGCTATATTACTTTGAAATTTGGTATGATTATCATGGGATATATGATTGATTTCCAGAAAATTTTCAGAGTTATTTAAGTAAAATTTTAATATTAATTTGAGTTATATGATTATTTTGATAGTTTATTAATATTTAATTAAATATTATGATAATTATCTTATATTTTAAAAGTTATTTTCAAATGACTCCAAAATCAGTGGATCTCTCAAGTTTCAAAACTTTATTTTAATGTTATTTTAAATTATTTTATTTTAAAATTAATATCCTTATAGGCTTACATATGAAAATACCTATATTTCGAAAATTATTTTAAAATTATATATATTAAACCTTTAACATAATTGAGAGATCTTTTGAAACTTTAAACCTAGATTGAGCTTGATTGAATAACATTGATGGGGAGTGATTAGTGTATAGTTGTGCTTCAACTATTCACTAATCAAGATTTAAGTTAAGTTGATTATGTTAGTTCTTGCATGCTTAAGGTACACACATCACCTAGTCTAGGTTCTCCTAGATTTAAGGACTTGAGTGTGATGCTTATGTATTTCATCCATGCTTGTTCAAGGGTTAGAGAAGATTTGATTCAATCCTATTTAAATCTAGTGACATTAAGGACAATAATTAAGGACATGTTTAGAAAATTTAGAATATTTTCAATAATTAGGATTCACTTCCTCTTGAGTTGGAACTTCAAACACTTGAACCTAGTGACATGTACAGCCACTAGGAAAATTTTCACTGATTTCTGAAATCATTTAGAGCCCTAATTAAATTTCCTAAGTTTAAGCCTTAATTAAGCCTTGAAACCTTCCCAAAAATCTAATAAATCCATTTTAAACCCAAAAATTATGTTTAACCCCTCTAACTGACCATAATTAAACCATTAACCAATGAAAATTAAAATCAAATTTTTTTGACAGCAATTTGAACCTTAATCTAATTTTAAGTGAAAATCAATATTTAATTCATTTAATTAATTAAAAAATATTAAAATTTCCAAAAATTTCCCAAACACTTGAGAATCTCTCCTTAGGTCATTTCTGACCTTTGGAGTTGATTTCAAGGAGGTTGGGATTCATTTGGAGGAAAAAAAAAAAAAACCCTCTAATTAAGAATTTAGAAAATTCATTAAATAGTCAAAATTTCAAACATTCATAACTAATTCCAGAAAAATCCAAATCACACAAACTCACTTGCATTCAACCCCTCATAAGGTCTAATATTTACTAAAAATATTAAATTCCAGAAATTTGCAATATTTTAAAAAGTCAATAAATTGGTCAAACCGTAGTTAAAACTAGTTCAAAACTTCAAACCTTCGTAATAAAATGTAGAAAAATCCGATTTCAACGTACTTATCTTCTAACTGATCGTAGTAAAATCCAGTATTTTAATAAAATACAAACATTCCAGAATTTGAGCTTAATCAAAAATTCAAATTTTGACTCTTCAATTAAATTATTAAAATATTCTAAAAAATTCATAAAACCCAAAATTATTTAACATTTTAAAAATCTCTAATTCAATTACATTAACTTGGTTTATCGGCTGGACTACTCCAGACTGCGGGGCTAAGTGTTCTAAGGAGGCTGGTTCCTCGAGCCTGGTGGCACAACGCCACGAATCAATTAATGGCAAACTTAAATTAATCAAGCTTTAAAAATCAGTAACTAACTCATTTTAATATTAATCCACTCTTTTAATTCTAACCAATTTAAATAACCTAATCAACCCCGATTGCTACTGGGTAATCCAGGCCTACGAGGCTATTAGCTTAGCCCCAAGGAAGGTGAAATAAACTTCACGGCCTCGGTGTGAAACAAAGGTAGTAATCAATTAACTTTTAAAATATGTCTAATTAAAATTCTTAATTCATTAATATTTAAATTTTAATTTAAATCCCCTTCTAAGCCTTAACAAATCCAAACTTTTAGGCAACATTAACTAATCACCTACTTTAGGATTTATCCCAGCCACACAACCTTTCTCACACACTTTAGATGATGTGCTAGGACAACCAACTCTAGATCTAGGATAGGCCGGTGTTTACTTTACTGCTGTGTGCCGGATTTTTCGTAGTTTTCACTGCATGTTGTGGATGAGATTGCTTTACTGTGTCTGCTTACTTTTTCTGTACTCTGTGGATGGATTGATGTGTTTGGCGACTAGTACCCTTAGGTTAGGTACGATCTGGATGTTGACACAGTTTTCTGCATGTGGCCACGCTCATGCAGGGCAATATAAAAAGGGGGCAAATAAAAAAAAAATGCATAAATATTATAAACTCTTTGCACAGGTGCTTCAGCTGCTAATGCCCCCAAATAAAAAAGAGCGTGCTCAGTGTGTTTACTTACTTTTTTTTGCTTATATACAACTGCTTGGGAATAACTGCTTTTTATATATTAATTGCTTAGGATAACCCTGCAGGTGAGTATAGATTTCTATTTTGATATCAATGTAATTTGTGTAAGTGTCAAGTGTTGTGAAAGTTTGATTTTGAGTTGGGATACATAGATCCAAAGCTTGGATTCCAAAGAGGAAAGGATACCCCTTTAGGGAACACTCCTTTTCCATTTGGAAATCCAAATTTGTATCATACCTCTTCCTTACCCAAAGAGGAAAGAGTGGCCTCCCCCTTAGAGGGAAGTGCCCTCTTATCCATTTGAGTAATCCACTACGAAGATTTCAAGAAGATTGAAGAAAAGGAGTCAAAAGAAGAATGAGATTGAAGAGTTGAAGATTTGAAGATTGAGAGTATCCCACTCAAAAGAACTTGCGTCATTACTAGGTTTAGAATCCGGGTTGTTGTCAGTGGTGCCCGGCCACTTTACTTTCTATAATATTCTGGTTTGTAATAAGCAAGGCAATTTTGCCTATGGACATTTATTAATTGATTTGTATTTGATGTAATGATTTGATTGCCTTTAGGATTACTTGCTTTTACTAGTTTTTTTTTTGCAATTGCATGCCGCTCTTTGTTTTCGCCTGGATACGTGAGGCTCGTGAGGGTGTGAAAGTTTTCTACTCATAATTTTAAAAGTCTAAAATTTTAGTGAGTCTAAATAACATAGAAAGATAACGAATCTAGGGAAGTAGCCGGGGATCGACCCCGGGGTCGCATGCATATTTCTGCATTACTCTTTCCTTGCTTTAGACCCTTCCCCGCCTGCGGGTAGAGTCCGGATAGTCTGACCTATGAGGACGAGGTGCCGGACCTGGGGAAGTCCAGTCTTCTAAAAAAATTATTTTATAAGCCTGTTTTTAAAAATTTCAAGCATATTTGATTTGAGGTTGTTAACCAGCATGCATCGCATTAGATACAAATTAAAGAGTCCAAATTTTAATTTTATAGTCCTTAGTATTTTTGCACCCAACATAAGTCAAAGGGGCCAAATAGGAGAATCTCTAGATGTCAGCCCCAACCTTCCAAAATTTTAATTATATTGTCCCTACCACTCTTTCATAAAAGACCGGACTCATCTCTTTTAAATCGGTTAGGTGGTTAGCTGGCTCCCCAATCCAGGCCGGGGTAAGTCCAGACCTTGCACTGCATTAGTTAGGATCGGACGACTGTGGTCCAGTGTCCAAAATAGATTTAGGTTCCGGGGCAGATCTTTGATTATAAGACCCCAAACTTCGGGAATCTAATCCCAAATTTCAAATAAAATGCTCAACTCTAATTAAAGCTTCATTTCAATCCTAAAAAAAAACATAAAGCCCAACACTTAGATTAAGTTGGGACACTTCCGGATGGTTCTGGAATCTCAAAGTGTCCCTTACCTCTCATCCTTTAACTCCGTTAATAACTGCTCAATTTTGATCCATTCCCTTTTGATTTTCCAATAATTCTATTCATACTTTGACATCACTCCTAGAAACTCTAAACAAAATTCTACCATTATTTTAATCGGGAGTTTTCGTAGGAGATTTCATCTCCCTACGATGTAATTAACTACGAGGGCTTGTGCTCGTAGGAGATTTGGAACCACACACACACCTGATTTTAAATTGATTTTTCAAAACTCAATTGGATTTTTTGGGAGAACTTAAAATACTAGTGATCATTATTATCATATTTAAAGAATTATCATCGAACGATATTTTCTCCCTTCGGAGAGATATATCTTTCTTTGATAAGGCTTTGGATGTGAACCTAACGATCACACTTCTTGAATATTGTAGCTGGATATTCAATTGAACCTCATTTTGACCCTTCGGGGTCATATGAATTTCTCTTTAGCATCCGCTCATAATATTCAAGATGAATTTCATAATTCTAAATCTGAACGCCGTTATGAAATTTTAATTTCATCTTTCGAGGTGATATATTCTTTCTAACATGATGATTCAATTTTAGAATTAGAATTTAACTTTAACTCCCAGAGAAAACCAATATTTTCAAAACATGTTTTCAAAATTCCACCAACAAAAAATGGCACGCCCGGTGGGACCAAATTTCTCTTCCCATCTTTAATAGTGGCAGAATTTTGTTTCATCGGTAGTTTCAACTTCCATTTCTTCCGTTGGTCCCTCTGCTCATTTCTTCCTTGGGTGAGTGTGGCCAACATCTAAAATAATATCAAAATATTAAAAGAGAGGTTCCACCTCTAAATTTGGCTTTATTTAGATTTTTGTTCTGATTTTGACCTTCTGCCCCAGCATAGCTTGTGAGGCGATAGTGTCAAATCAGATCTCTGGATATCCTTTTTAATTTTATGGATTTATGGTCGATAAATTTCTCGTTCAACATATAAATCCTTAAAATTGAAAAGAATTCAAAATTTTTGATTTCATTCCAAACTATTTTAGTTTTAACCCCCTCATTTCCCCTTTGACTTCTAAGGGTAGGGAGGGTTAAACTATTTCTTTTTACTTGGGCTTTCTCACAATTCCATAAGCCTTCGGGCAAGGGGAAACTCTGTCCGTTGTGTTTTGGAACCTGTAAGAAAACCCCTTTCAAATTCTCAAAATTTCTTCAAAAAATTTCTTAAACTCCAAGTTGTCATATGTTACCCCATACGATTTCCTCGTGGGCCAACATATGTCATACTTTCAAAAAAAATAATAATAATAAAATACTTTTTACCACTCTTTTCAAGTAGATCTAATTTCAATCATTTTCTTTAACTTTCAGAAAAATTTCAAATGGCTGGCCAACTGATTTTCTCCTTTGACCGAGAGTTGTCTTCGACTGTTAATGACCAAGGGAGCACTGTTATTTTTGGAATGGGATTTAGTACTCTAGAGCTCTCTATGGATGGACACCAGATTGTTAGTTTGGATGCCAGTAAGGAAATTCCCCCAGTAGTTGAGTTAATTGTGGGATCTGCACCCACCTTGCCAGCAGTCAGTGATGATCAGAAACAGTCTGAACCAGTTGTTGAGCCTCCCACTGAAATTAAGTCTGTTTTTGAAGAGGGGTCTAGTTCTGGACTTAGATTTACCACTAAGAATCAGAAGAAGAACTATCTGAGGAGACTTAGAAAGAAAATCTCTAAGGCTAAGAGAGTTCTACCCTTTAAGACCTTAGCTCAAGTAGAACCTGAGGCTGTTGAGGAGCTACCTATTCCTGCTTCCTCTCCCCTCCTAAAGGGAAGTCGCTTTTACCCCCTGGCTTCAGCTCAAGGGGAGGAGAGGATAGCTAGGATAGCCCGTTCTCCACCATGCCCGGTCGACTACTCGACCAAGAAAACTCAGAAAGAAAGACATCTCCAAAAGACAAGGACTTTGAGAAATATAATTCATACCTGCGCTGCACAGACTGGACAGACTAAAATAATTGAAGGGAGTGATCTCACATCGCTTCAAAAAAGAAGTGTTGAAGGAAGAAGTATCTGAAGCAAAGAATTTAACCCCACAATTCGTTAGAAAGAATAAGAAGTATGTTAGACAGCCTGCTACTTCAGTACTGGTTGATGGATATCACTGGGTGCCACGCCCTCCGTCCTCTCAAACAGAGGGTATTATGTTGACTGGGTCCGAGAGAGGCCGCCATTCTACTGGTAGACCCCCGGTACCCCCACATAAACCTGTAAGGTTGGCCTCAGTGATTGTTAAACCAAAGGGGGTTGAAGTCCAAAAGTCTGTGGACCTTAAAGGAAAAAGACCTAAATCTCCTGAAAAGAGATATGTGCCAAAGAGAACTAAGTTGGAGAATCTGCCACCACCTCCTAGAACTTCTAAGTTCATTCTGCAGCTCCAGCGAGTTTCAACCAACCCTACTCCGAGTTCAGTTGAATTGATGGATGTTCAGGATAGTACTCCAGTTGTTACAGTTGGCAGTCCTACCACAGCCAGTCTAACTCCTAATCCAATAGTTACCGTTCCTGCTACCCCAGTTGATGATCCCCAAAGTCTGAGTGTCATTCCTAGGCCCCTTAGTCAGGTGTCTGAGGACCTTACCTTACCAGATGTGGGAAATATCACTTTACAAGCTCCTGCTTCTCCTGAGGAATATGTCCCTCTTCTTGTAGAGGATGCCACTCTTTTGACTACCAGCTCCGGGATAGTCGAAGAGGAGAGAATTGACCAGGATTTAGAAATGGAAGATGAACCGGATACAAAGTCTCAACCAGATCCTAATCCAAAACTCACAGAAATCATTGCCCTTATGGATTCTGAAGAATTATTTGATATGGCTGAGTATAAAGGATACTTACCCCTTGATCCTAAGTCAATTGGAGATAGACCGGTCGAGGAGGTAGTTCAAGAAATAAGAAACATTTTGTTGAACAAAGAAGGAATGGCTTCTTTTGACCCTGATATGGATGATCTCCTTGGAGATGAAGATGATTATGTTGGGGGCATTCATGTGGTCGAAACTAGAGGGTCTAATAAAGAAGCTGAGCCCAGCAAGCGCCGATTTGCTAAAGATGATGATCCACATGCTGTTGAGTCAGATTCAGATGAGTCTGTGAAAGATAGAGATGAAGAACACATAAAAAACTTGGAGACTCAGCTTGCTAGCATGATGTCACAAGTTAAGGAGAAGCAAGAGAAATTGGATAAATCACAGCAAGAGTCTTTTAAGATCCACCAGTCAGCTCGAGAGCTCACAGAAAAGGCCAAAAGGGCAGAATTTAGTTCCAGACCTCCCGAGTCACCACCTGTGACCTTTCCTTGTCCAGTAGAGACACCTCCAGTTCACCCTGCAGTTTCCACCATTCCTCCGATCCTACCTCAGAAGGATATCAAGCAGTTAATTGAGGATCAGGTAAGGGAGGCCTTAGCCCTTTCCCAAGGAAATGTGTCTATTTCAAAGGGTAGACCCTACCCCGAGGAATATGACTTAGTTCCTTACCCGAAGGGCTTTGTGCCACCAACTTTTAAAGTTTTCACTGGAATCGAAAATCCGAGACAGCATCTGGCCCACTTCCGAGCAAGCTGTTGCAATGCAGGAGGGTCAGATGCTCTAATGTTTCGACAATTTGTAAGTAGTCTATGCGGCATTGCTTTTGAATGGTACGCTGATCTGCCCAACGGTTCAGTAAGAACCTTTAGCGACCTAGAAAACCTATTTCTTAAGAGATTTTCGGGAGCGCAACAACGCACCACCGTGGGCGATCTCGTGGTTGAAAAGCAAAAGCCGGGAGAGTCTCTAGTTGAGTACATCTTGAGGTGGCGAAACCTCTCGATGAAGTGTGAACCCCAGTTGCAAGAGCAACATGCTGTGGAGATTCTTTTGAAGAATATCCACGACCCTGTTGCTTTTCTCCTGAAGGGTTTCACTATTAAAACTTTTGAGAAACTTCTTAATAAGGCTAGCAATTTGCAGGAAGAGGCTCCTAGGATGCCATTCTTACGAGAACAGCCTGAAGAAAGGAAGGGTCCAAAATTGGTGAAAACATTTGAAAAGAAAGCTGTGGTCTCAGCAGTAGATAAAGGAAAGAGGCCAGTGATTAGTCAGCCTAGCACTCCACTTCCACCACAGCCGCCTCAGAAGCAGCCCTTTCAGATAGTTCCTCAGTATACTAGAGATCCCGCCTTCATCCCTTTTAGAGAGAGATTGGCAAAGCCTTATCCATTTAAAAGGGAGTCAGTTAAGAAGATCTTCAGGAGTCTGTTAAAGAAACTAGATTTTCAGTTGCCAGAGGCTAGGAGGCCTGAGGATGAGAGCAAGAAAGATGATCCCAAGTATTGCCCGTACCACAGGATGCTTAGTCACCCTCTTGAGGACTGCGTTGTGTTCAAAGACTGGCTTGAGAGGAACTACACCCAAGGTAACATTATAATACCTAAGGAATACTTGGTCAATCCAGAAAAGGCTTCAATTAAGACCATTTCAGGTAATCCTCTTAACTCTTCTTGTCTTGTTGAAGATGGTTGGGACATTGCTTTGTCCCGGGCATTTAAAAAGTCGATTAACAAGTCTTTTCGTCTTTCTCAACAGCTGACTACGATAGCCCAGGCCCCGGTGTGGAAGGTTGACCTGGACGCTTCGCAGAAGGATGTTGAGCCACTTCCCTCTCCAGTAGTCTTAGGAACTACTGAGAAAAATGTAAAAGAAGAGAAATTTGATTTTGTAGAGAGGAAGTGTGTAGATGAGAGATGTATTAGAATGGCGGATGGCGGTGTTAAAACCCTTTCCCCTCTTTTGTTATCTGACTTTTACTTTGCCCCATCAAAGGCGAAGGGTCAAAAGATGAATAAAAAACATCCTTCTACTTCTGTCTTGATGATTAACCATGAATCTCAAATGCAAATTGATGACTCTCCTGCTTTGAATCAAACTCCTAATGAAATAAATATTGAGGTTAATCAAACCGACCTCCCCGAATCGACTCTTCAAGAAGATGTCGAATGTGAAGCCTTATCAGAAAGTGATTTCCCCCAATGTGATTTTCAGGGAAGTCCTATCGAGATAGAGTTTTCAGATTCTGACTCTCTTTCGGGAAACGACGATCCAATGCCTACAGTGAGTGTAGACACCGCTCTAGTTTGCCCGCCCGAAGACGTCGAGCAGGTGCAACTCCGTGGCGGTAAAGTTTTACCTCCTAGGTTGCCCCCTCAGGACAAAGGCAAGCAATCCTTATTCGAAAATCTAAATCCAGATTCCTTTCAACAATCAGAATTTCCTTTAATTCCTCCGGGTTTCGAGTCTGTCGTTCCTAAGGTTG
>CM028357.1:12205895-12278617 GCA_016618105.1 Dendrobium huoshanense | reverse complement strand
TAAACTGGCTCTTCATATTCTTCATCAGGATGCACTATATTGTACTTCTTTTCCAAAATATAAGTAATTAAGTGCCCTAATAAAATGTTCTTCTTCCTCTTCTGATCAGCATGTCCTATTTCTGAAAGCCGATAGATATGGTCTATGATGAGTTGGGCTTCATCAATAGGATGTCTTTGCATGATTAAAAAGGTTAGAACAGAAAGGAGAGGAGTAATGTTAATCCTATCACCAGCTTTAGGAATAATTGAGGATCTAAGGATATGCTGGATGATTCGGGCATCTTGGGTCATACTGGAGACTCTAGCAACATGATTGTCAATCGCATTTTCTCTAATTACCCTATTGATTTGAAACCATTTGAAGGAGGTTTCTGACATTAGGGTGTGGGCTCTATATCCCTCAGTTCTTAAGTTTAAAAATGCACCAAGGTCGTGCTTGGTGATCTCAACTTTTTTCTTAAAAACAAAAGAACTAATGGTGGAGTGGTCAGAATTGAAACTCATGTTGGCTAGAAAGTAATGGTAGGTTTGTTTATTGTAGAAGTGGACGAGAGAAAGAATGAATTGGAATTGGGTTGAGGCGAAGAGGTGCAATACCCGAAATTTCAACTCTGTTTGGATAAGAATGCGAGATGAGAGAGTGATTTTTGCGGATGCAAAACGAGGAAAAGATTCCTCATTTGCCTTGGAAAGAAAGTTGTCTGGGGCATTCCTATTTGGTTTCCTCACCAAAACCTTTTATCTTTTGCTAGAGGAGGCCATTGTTGATTTGATGTAAAAAGGGATTGAAAAAGAAGTTTGAAAGTGTGATTGTCAAGTTTGAAAGCCTTCATATTTAAAGAAAAACGATACGTTCGTCCTGGACGAAAATATTCGTCCTTGACGAAAAATTATCGTTCGTCTGGACGAAGTAATTTCGTACAGACGATCCAATTTGTCCAAAATGTAACGGCTTTTCGTATTCAACACAACTTACGATGCGTCCCTTCGTACAGGCTTTTTGACTTGACCGATCGTACAGACGAAAAAATTTCGTACAGAAGATCAAAAAGTGAATCGTTTTAATGACTCTTGAAAACCGTCCCCTACAATGAATCGACACATGTTCGTACAAACGAAAAAATTTCGTACAGACGAAGTTCGTATTAAAAACTGTCTTATCCACTCAACCGCTGCATTCAATCGTCCCGACGTTTGAGAGAGAAAAAATTCGTCCTGGACGATTACATATCGTACAGACGATCTAATTAAAAACTGCTCTCAAAACGGTTTAAATTCGTGCAAACTGTTCCTTCACACATCGTCCCGTACGAAAACAATTTCGTCCTGGACGATGTCCTCCAAAATAAAATTTAATTTTGATTTTTTAAAATTAACAAAAACATTAAAAAATACAGAAAACATAAAATAAAATCATAAATCCAAAAACAATTCATTCAAAAACACACAAAATTCACAAAATCAAAAAAAATCAAAACACAACAAGTATCAATGTTGCAAAGACATTTTGGTTAAGCATTCAAATCAATAACACCAAGCCTTGTTCTTAAAGTACTGAAGGTATCAAAGGCTAAAGGTTTTGTAAAAATGTCAGCAAGTTGATTTTCAGTTGAAACATGTATGAGTTCAATTTCTCCTTTGGATACATGATCCCTTATGAAATGATGCCTTATATCAATGTGTTTGGTTCTAGAATGTTGAATAGGATTTTTAGAAATGCAAATAGCACTAGTATTGTCACAATAAATTGGAATAGTGCCTATAGTTAATCCTAAGTCAATCAACTGTTGTTTTAACCAAAGTACTTGTGCCACATAACTTCCTAATGCAATGTATTCTGCTTCTGCAGTAGATAGTGCCACTGAATTTTGTTTTCTACTAGACCATGAAACTAATGAATTTCCAATGAATTGACATGTTCCAGAAGTGCTTTTTCTATCCACTCTACAGCCTGCAAAGTCAGAATCTGAGTAACCAATAATTTCAAATGAAGAGCTAAACTTAGGATACCAAATTCCTAAGTTTTGAGTTCCTAGTAGATATCTTAAAATCCTTTTCACTGCTGTCAAATGTGATTCTTTTGGATCTGATTGAAATCTAGCACATAAGCAAACACTAAACATAATATCTGGTCGGCTAGCAGTCAAGTAAAGTAAAGATCCAATTATCCCTCTAAATTTCTTTTGATCAACAGATTTTCCCTTAAGGTCTTTATCCAACTGAACTGAAGAACTCATTGGTGTACTAACAGGTTTAGCATTGTCCATTTCATATTTTTTGAGGATGTCTTAATATATTTGGTTTGACTAAGAAAAGTACCTTCCTCAAGTTGCTTAATGCTAAATCCTAGAAAGTAATTTAAATCTCCCATTAGACTCATTTCAAATTCACTACTCATTATTTTAGAAAAATCATCACAAAGATGTTTATTTGAAGATCCAAAGATGATGTCATCCACATAAATTTGAATAATAAGTATATCCTTTCCAATTTTCCTTAAAAAGAGAGTTGTATCCACACTTCCTTTTTCAAAAGATCTTTCAAGTAGGAAGGTGCTTAACCTCTCATACCAAGCCCTAGGTGCCTGTTTCAATCCATATAATGCCTTTTTTAATTTGAAAACATGATTTGGAAATTTAGAATTTTCAAAACCTGGAGGTTGTTCTACAAAAACATCTTCTTCAATTACCCCATTTAAAAAGGCACTTTTGACATCCATTTGAAATAATTTAAAACCTTTAAAACATGTAAAGGCTAGAAAAACCCTAATTGCTTCAAGTCTAGCTACAGGGGCAAAAGTTTCCTCAAAATCAATTCCTTCAATTTGATTATACCCCTTAGCTACTAATCTAGCCTTATTTCTAATGACTACTCCTGAGTCATTCATTTTATTTTTGAACACCCACTTGGTTCCAACAACACTTTGATCTTTTGGCCTTGTAGTTAGTTCCCAAACTTTATTTCTTACAAATTGATTTAACTCTTCTTGTATGTCCAATATTCAAAATTCATCTGAAAGTGCTTGATCAATGTTAGTGGGTTCAATAGTTGAAATAAAGGCTGAATGATTGACTTCCTTGTTTAATCCACGCCTAGTTCTAACACCCTCACTTGGTTCACCTATGATTAATTCCTTTGGGTGGTTTTTAGAAAATCTCAAATCTCTAGGCAAAGGGTCTTCTCTTTCTAAATTTTCTTCCACATTTTCTTCCAAATTTAATCTATCAATCTTTTGGGAGTTTTCGTCAATTTCTTCTTCAACAACTTTTGGCTCTTCCATGTTTCCATTTTCATCAAAAACAACATGTGTGGTTTCTTCAATGACTAAATTTCTTTTGTTGAATACTCTATAAGATTTTCCAACACTTGAATATCCAACAAAAATTCCTTCATCTGATTTTGGATCAAATTTTCCTAAGGCAGATTTTCCATTATTATGTATGAACACCTTGCAACCAAATACATGCAAATGAGACAAATTTGGTGTTCTACCTTTTAGCAACTCATAGGGTGTTTTATTCAAATTTGATCTCACATTCACCCTATTCAGAACATAGCATGCAGTGCTAGCCGCCTCAGCCCAAAAATATCTAGGAAGCGAGTATTCAGCTAACATTGCTCGGGCGGCTTCTATTAATGTTCTGTTCTTTTTTTCAACTACTCCATTTTGTTGAGGAGTTCTAGGTGCAGAAAAATTGTGATCAATCCCCTTTTCTTTACAGAAATCTTCAAATCTTTCATTTTCAAATTCTCCTCCATGATCACTTTGTATAGAAATTATTTCACATCCTAGTTTTCTTTGTATCCAAGTTGAAAAATTTCTGAATTCCTCAAATGATTCACTCTTATGAAAAAGAAATTTAACCCAGATGAATCTTGAAAAATCATCTACTATAACAAATTCATATACCTTTCCTCCTAGACTTACCGTGCTTACAGGTCCAAAAAGATCCATGTGAAGAATTTCTAATGGTTTACTGGTCCTAAGATTTTTATTGGACTTAAAAGAGGACTTCACTTGTTTTCCTAGTTGACATGCATCACACAGATGGTCCTTAGTAAAGTCTAGTTTAGGTATTCCTCTCACCAAATTCTTTTGGGTAATTTTTCTAAGATTTTTCATACTAGAATGACAAAGTCTCCTATGCCGAAGCCATGATTCATCAGAAACAGTTTTCAAACAAAAAGCAGTAGGAGATTGAATTCAATTTAAATCTAGCATGTAGACATTGTTCACCCTTTTTCCATTTAAAACAATTTTCCCATTTAGGCTAATTATGCAGCTAGTAGGTAAAAATTTTACATTATAGCCCTTATCACATAGCTGACTTATGCTAAGCAAATTATGTTTTAAGCCTTCAACTAATAAAACATTGTCTATGAAAAAGTTTTTCAAATTTCCAATCATACCTGATCCAACCACTTTCTTCGTGGTATTATCTCCAAGTGTAACCTTGCCTCCACTCCTGGCTTCCAGCGTTATGAATTGAGCAGTATCTCCAGTCATGTGCTTTGAACATCCGCTGTCCAGGTACCATATACTCTCACGAGGTCTTGTGTGAGAGCATTCCTGCAAAATTCTCAAATGTTAGACCTGGGAACCCAAACTAGTTTGGGTTCACCTTTATGAAATTTATAATCCGATGAATGTATAATATGTCTAGGTTTATGCATCTTAGTTCTCCACACCAAATTAGGTTTCATCTTTAAAGTGCAGGTGTGAGATATATGTCCCAAAAATCCACAATTGTTACATTTAACATTAGGAAAAATATTCCTATGTTTTCTTTCATATGATTGTCTTCTAAGGGATTTCATGAATTTAGGATAATATTTAGGATTTGTAAAATCTTCAAGTTTAGGGGGGTTCCTATTATCCTCGAGAGCTCTTATAGTAAGTTTGTAAAATGAATTCATATCCTCCAAGATTCGATTTGTATAATTGATTCTATATGTCTTGATCTCAAATTCATCCTTAAATTTCTTAAATTCTTTTTCAAGGTTCAGCATAGGATGATTTTAGATTCTCAAAATTTTTATTCAAGTCATCATATTCATCAAGTAGTTTCATGTGGTTGCTATCAATTAAAGCATGATCTTTCCTAAGGATTTCGTGTTCCTTATTAAACTCTTCTAATTCTAAAACTAAACTAGCATGCATCTTTTTCGTTTTCCTATATGCATCATGCATGTGTTCAGAAACTTCAAACAATTCATTATAATTTAAATCACATACCTCTTCTTGATCTGATTGTTCAGATTTATCTGCCATCAAGCAAAGGTTGGTGACTTCTTCTTCTTTTTCAGTCTCAGATGAGTCTGAAGCTGAGTCCGCCCAAAAAGCCTTTTGAAACTTCTTCTTGCCCTTCTTTACCATTGGTTTCTCCTCTACCTTCTCCTTGCTAGGAGTGGCTTTGAGTTTTGGACAATCAGTCTTTATATGACCTGGTTTCCTGCATTCATGACAAATCACTTCATTAGAAACCTTTTCATTTCTGTTATACTTTCCTCTATTCCATTGCTGGCGTCTCTTCTGCTTCCTCTTTAAAAAGCTTCTGAATTGTCTAGTCATCAGTGCAATATCGTCTTCATCCTCAGGTTGTGAGTGTTTACTTTCTGACTCTTCCACATTTAGTGCAATATTCTTGTCCTTTCTTGGTTCACCTGCATCAATCTTTCTTTGACTTACTCCTTGCTCGTAAGCAATGAGTGAACTAAGAAGATTGTCAATTGAATAAATGTTCAGATCTTTAGACTCTGTAATTGCAGTAATTTTAGCATCATATGCAGTAGGTAAACAACGAAGAATCTTATTAACCATTTCAGCATTTGTTAATTCCCTACCAAGTGCATGCAAAGAGGTGACAATTTGAGTGAATCTTGTGTACATGTCAGATATAGATTCATTAGGTTTCATGCGAAATAATTCGTAGTCATGTAACAAGATATTGAGTCTTGATTGCTTAACCTCATTTGTCCCTTCATAAGTAATACAAAGTCTATCACATATGTCTTTTCCGCTTTTACAAGTGTAAACTCGCATGTAGTCTTCAGATTTTAAAGCACAAAAGAAACTATTTAAACATTTCGCATTTAATTGTGCTAAGTCACGTTCTTCTATAGTCCAATCTGCATAAGGTGTTTCTACTCTAATTCCATCAACTAATCTAGAAGGTTTTGTGTAACCTTCCTGGACTAGCATCCACATGCGATAATCAAGTGACTGTAAGAAAGTAGACATGCGTGTTTTCCAAAAATCAAAAGGAATATTGTCAAACAGTGGAGGTCTAGTGATAGAGTAACCCTCAGGTGTGTTTCGGTTTCCAAATGTAGCCATCAACGTTAATCAAAAAGTAGTTCAAACTTATGATTTTGAAACAATGCTCTGATACCACTTGTTGAGTCCAGTAATTAGGTTGTTAAGCCTAAGTAAATGTCCCACGGCTACCAAGAGGGGGGTGAATTGGTAGTTTTTAAAAAAAAATTTAAACCCTCTTAATGATAAAGTTGAACCGAAAAAAAAATTTTCTTTTAAAGTTTGTAGAAAAATGTTTTTCAACCACAGAGTTGTTAAAACTGAAATTTAAAGTGCGGAAACGTAAAAGCAATAAAGTAAATGACACCAGATTTATAGTGGTTCGGTCTATAACCAGACCTACATCCACTCCTCAGAGGCACCCTCTGAGTGTTGCACTAATACCACAAAGTGACTCTCCTTTAGCACCCACAGCAAGGCGGAGAAGCCTGTACAAAACACTCTTTTCACCACTACTCGGTGCGGCAGAGAACCGTCGTCCTTTTACACAATCCACAGTGCTGGCAGAGAACCGTCGTCCTTTTACACTCTCCTAGTGTGGGCAGAGAACCCTACGGCTGTTCACACTCTCCAAGTGTAGGCAGAGAACCTTCGTCCTTTTATACTCTCCTAGTGTGGGCAGAGAACCCTACGGCTGTTCACACTCTCCAAGTGTAGGCAGAGAACCTTCATCCTTTTACACTCTCCTAGTGTGGGCAGAGAACCCTTCGTCCTTTTACACTCTCCAAGTGTCGGCAGAGAACCGGATCTCCTTGACTGATCTTCTCACAAGAATCTAGAAGGAAGAAAGAAAAGAGTGAAGAAATCCAATTTCACAAGTAGAGACTCTTACCTTAGTAATCCAAGTGAAGCCTTCTCGCTCCAATGGTAGGAATCCTCCTTTGAATGCTCTCTTCCACTCTCTCCTTGGCTATTCTCTCAAGAGGCACGAAGATCAAATGACAAAAAGATTGGGTGGCAGTCTAATTTGGACTATTTATACAAAAGACATGAAAAACCGCCCAAAAACTGCAAGTTTCCAATTCTGTACGCAGTGGATCGTCCTGTACGATCCTGGATCGTCCTGGACGATTTTACTTAAACGATCTGAAACGACCCAATTTGTATATGTGTACGAAATGACTTCATACAGCTGATCGTCCTGTACGAACTAGGTTCATCCAGTACGAACGGTTATTACAAGGTCGGTTCTAGAAACTGCTGAAAACTGTTCTAAGTCGGTTTATCGTTTGGACGAAAATATGTTCGTCTGGACAAAAATTTTCCAGAGAGCCGATCGTCCTGGACGATTATTTATTTTGTCTGGACGAAAATTTTCCAGAGCACCAATTCTCGCGGACGATAATTTGTTTTCGTCTGGTCGAAAATTTTCCAGAGAGCTGATCGTCCGGTACGATATTTATTTTCGTCTGGATGAAAATTTTCCAGAGGACTGGTCGCCTCGTACGATGATAAAATTCGTCTGGACGAAAATTTTATAGAGAACCCATCATCCGGGACGATAATAAAATTCGTCCTGGACGAATAGGACTTAGAAAAATTTTTCAAGCAAGTTCTTATTCGTTCAAAGTGCTCAATAGGAGATAACTGACAGATCGTCCAGTACGATAAATATCGTCCTGTACGATCAGTATAGAATTTTAAGATCTCCTTATTTGTGTGTGTGAGATTTTATTCACTCAATTACAATCACTCCCTTTCAAAATTAATTCAAAGAAAAGACAAACTTCAAATAAACAAAATATCTCATGTTGAATTTGATTTGAAGTTTTCGTAGTCTGGAGTCTGATTTTCCTGAAATGTTAGTACACACAAGAGCAAATGCAAATCTTCTAAAATTGTTAGGAGATAACTATACATCTGAACAATAATGTTTGGAATCATCAAAACTACATAAGTTGCACAAATATAAATCATTCAAATAGCAACTATTCAAACACAGATGTCGTCTCTGTTCATCGTATGGTACGATTACTATCGTACAGTACGATGTAACAGAAACAAAGAGATCGTCCAGGACGATTTTTGGGACGATCTTACTTCGTCTCTGTTCATCGTATGGTACGATCAGGTTCGTACAGTACGATGTTCAAAAATTAATTAGGCCTGGATTACATGCACTAATTACGGGTTAATTTAAGTAAGTATTAAAAATAGATTGTACAGTACGAACACGTTCGTACAGTACGAACGGCGCAAAATCACTTACTCAAATTAAACTACGGCTAGGGTTTTGGATCTGAATATATCGTACAGTACGAATATATTCGTACAGTATGATCTATTCACAGAATCGTCCACATATCTCTAATCGTACGGTACAAATTAAAATCGCACAGTATGATCTCCAGAGAAGAATTTGTATGACATTTTGCATTTAAAAACAAACTCTCCCCCTGTGTGTGTGTATGGTTGCTCTTACTCTTATGCATTTTAAGGCCAGACTCAATAAAATAAAATAAAATAAATAGAAAAATACAATGTTTGACTCATACTCCTAATCTACCCTTTCTTGAGTCTTCCTTTCGTCCTAAGTCACTTGTGATCTTCCTGAAATGTTAGTATTCAAGGACAATAGCAAATAAAATAGTATTCAATGAAAAGTTGTTCCAAAACACTCATTATTTGGCAGCATCAAAATCTCAAACTCGGGGTCATGGGTTGCAACAGCATGGTTGCTTGATAAATGCATCAATCGGTGGCCAACCTATGTTGATTGTGATTTTCTGGATGGTGTCTATGTATAGCAGCTATTGTTAAATAATGGTGAATGGAATTTTGCTATGTTACAAAGGGCCCTTCATCCTGATTTAATCTTATTGATTAGTCAAATACAAATTGAGTATGAGGCGGAGGATCGGATGGAGCTGTTTAAAATGTTTTCGGGTAAAATAATCTTTGCTGTGGTTTATGAGCAAGTGCTGCTCAATAGATGTACATTGGAGGATGATGAGTTCTCTATATGGGTGCAGAAACTGAAACTTAATAATAAAGTGGAAATCTTTTGGTGGAGGCTTGGCAAATTAGCAATTCCAACCAACTTATTTCTTAAGAACCACAGGATTTCTGAGAATGCTCTTTATGTTAGAGGCTGCCAAGTGAATGAAACGTATGAGAATATCATGGTTCACTGCAAATATATGGTTGAATTCATTGTGAAGTTGCGTGAATGGGGTATTCTTATACCTTTTTTTCAGTTCTCTGGATTGCTGTCTACAGGAATTGAAGAAGCTTACAAACCGTAATTCTGGAATTGTCAAAATTTACTGCACCATAGTTTACCTCTCTTGGAAGAATCGGAATGATGTCAAGCATGGTAAGGCTGCTTTGCCATGCTCTATGGTTGATTCTAATGCTTTGTTCTTAGCCATTTCCAAATCTAGTCCATATCTTTCTAGCTAGGGTACTAATCACCTTAGGGAGTCTCAAAATTCTTGGTGCCCTCCACCGAAAGATTGGATTATAATTAATGTGGATGCTTCATTGCTTAGCTCCAACCTTGCTAGTATTGGTGGTGTTTTTAGAGACCACAAAGGCAGGTTTATTAGTGCATTTGGAAAGAATAACGCTCATTGGGATATTGCCCAACTTGAGCTAGAAGCTGTTTGCACGGTGAGGGAGTTCCTTAGAAGTTGGATGTTGGAATGCAACGGGTGATCATTGAGAGTGATAATACCAATATTATCAAATTCATTCAAGACACTTTAAAGAAGAATAATTAGCATGTGGATAGGTGGCCGACAAAGGATTTATGTTTCTTAAATGACTTCAATAAAGTAGTGTTCCATCATGTATATAGAAGTTGTAATAAGGTAGCTAATTGTTGTGCTACTATGACATTGGATAGTAGTTTCTTTTTTGATAGCTTTTCTTTTTGGAACATTCCTTCCTTGTTGTTGGACTTAATCAAGGAGGAATGTGATCCTTTTGTTACATGTAACTAGTTCTTTGTTCTTAATACAATTTGATGCAATTCTTCAAAAAAAAAGTAATGCATGATCTTGTTAACCTGTCAAAGTTAGATAATTCTCTACTTAATGCTTGCAATGAGGTTACTATCTTAGTAAACTTGATGTATATGTTGGTTTTACTTTCTTTCATTAGGTTTCATGTAAAATAGTTTATAGTTATGCATTAATAAGTTTATATAGGATTGTATGAGTTCATTGGTTCCTTCATATGTAATATATAATCTTATAAGTTGAACCGCAACAGTACACCAAGAGGAGGGTATATTTGTATTTAAAAATATCATGAAACTTATAATGATAATTTTAAAACAAATTTTTTCAAGCAGAAGTAAATAATCAAATAATATAAAAATTACTTTTGATCTTATAAAATAATGAATGGAAAACTATTTTTCTTCTTTTTGATTTTTTAGATTTATTTTCTTTTTTATTTTTTTTTAACAAGAGAAATCAATCCAATACAATTACAATACTTTTAACCCATATTTAAAACATCATAATGTGCTATAAATTAAAAAAGCCAAAAATAAAGTGCCAAAAGAGAAAGGAATGGGTACACTAGAAATTATATAGTGGCTTGGTTGAAATTTGACTTAAATCCACATCCCGGAGTCTTCCACTCTGGAGTGTTGCACTAAATCTTTAGTAACTCTCATTTTTTTGCAATCAATAAGTTGGAGAAGCTTTTAGATAATAAATTTCTTCCTTCCACAGTGTAGCGGAGAAGCCAAATACTTTTCACCAACTTTGAGTTGCAGAGTAGTTGAATCCCTTTCTCCAACCCAATGCGATGGAGTAGCAAGATTCTATGACTCCACGAGCCTCTTCCTAGAATTTTTCTCATGCAAAGTAAAGACTCTTAGAAGAAGAAGGAGAATGTTCTCAGAGAAATGTTTATAGAAGATCTCTCTCAAACACTCTTTTCATCTCACAAGCCTTTTCTCCCTCAAAACTTTACCTCTCTCCCTCTCTCTCAAGAATAAAGCTCTCTCTTTGAACCCCAACTTATGGAAAGACTCCCTTAGAAAAATTGGCAAATGATTATCTTAAATGAATTGAGAGATGTTTAAATATAAGGCCCCAAAACCCCTAATTTTTAATTCAAACATATTTGTTGTATAATATGATCTAAAGATCATAAAATACAATTAGTTTAATTCTCCCTTAAGTACTGTGCAATAGCTATTTACCTATCTGATTAGCTAAAAGACTTTTAACAAATTGTCCAGTACATTCATAAGGTCCTGCGATATGATTAGTTCAATTGAATAATCATTTCATATTTGATGAATACTGGTAGTTAATTTCCACCCTGGTTGACGCTCAGTTCTTACAATATGAACCACACTTCGTATAATATGATCACTAATTTAACTTAATTTCTCATTCGATTGCTTAAGCTTAATGAGTAAATTTGGGAAAATTTTCAAATATCATACGATATGATTAGTATTATAATATATGAATAGTAAAATTTTTTAGTTTTAAATTATTACCTAATTATGATTGGTGGCAAGGATTTCTAAATATCAACTGATCGTCTTGTATGATTAGTTCATCTTAAAACTTTTCAAAATTAAAATATTTAAATTAATTTCTTAATGAGCCAATCATAAAGTATGATCCAAATCATATAGTAAAATCTTATAAAAACAATAAAAACCTTATGTTTTATTCCCTCAATTTGTTTGTGTATGGTTGATAAGCTAACATGTGCCTTTTATAAAACTTTGACTCACGAAATATGAAAATATATACTCTTTTATAAATTAACCTATTTTATCGTGTCTTGAGCCTTGATTCTTTAGCAATGCTTGGTGATGCTATACCTGAAATGTTAGAACACACACACACACACACACATATATATATATATATATATATATATATATATATATATATATATATATATATATATATATATATATATATATATATATATATATATATATATATATATATATATATATATATATATATATATATATATATATATAAGCAATAATAACAAGTAAGAGAAACTAGATAAAGTCCAATAATATTTGTTATCAAAAAAACATGACCTCGAGCTCTCAGATTTCAATACTCTACCCCTTTAACCTCCATGAAAATACATAAACCCTAGTCACTCTAACTAGATCCTCAAGACAAAAAGATCTCTTTTAAGTTCTCTACATTTTTTACAATTAGAATCAAGAAGCACTCCACAAAGAGATCTGAACTTGCTAATTAGAGGAATATAAGGATATGATTTGACAAAAAAAATGTATGGACGAACACAAAAATTTCTTCACATAATTGAAATCTAGTAAGAATGAAAATTTATTACAAGTCTCTGAAATAGTTCCTCTCACAAATATCTTAAGAATCACTTGAATGTTTGTGAAAATATGATAAAATTCTATGAAAATCTCTCTCTCATATGGCTTGGTGAATAATATTTTTTTAAGTGGAAACATTAGAAACCGTAAAAAGTAAGATTATTGGGATGATTATATTGTTTGTTTTACATTGCTAAGTAAGAATGTTAAACTTTTTCACGATGGCTGGGGTTTCTTTGCGACTCCTCCTTCGCTATGTGGCTTCCTTATGGGTAATCCTCTTTGTTTCTCCTTAATTTCTCTTAGTTTTTCTTTTTATTTTCTACCATGAACCATTCTTTGATTGAAATGGCAGTTAATCTACTGATTGACCCTAGGTTTTTTGATGGTAAGTAGAAATCGTGCTCCATTAGGGAAGTTCAATTCGGGCTTCATTCCTGCCAAAATTTACTTACCTAAAAAACACCACTTGCCATGGTTTACCATCTCTTTGGATTTATGTTGATGAAATGTTGGCTCTGGCATCTCCATTTGAGTTTGATTTGGTGGGGTAATTCACCGGTTGTTGTTTGGTGGGGTAAAGTCTTTGACCCAAATATTGCTCGTAGGCAATTAGTGAGCCAATCAAATTATCAATAGAATATTCATTCAAATTTTTTGACTCGCAAATAGCAACAACTTTGGCATCAAACTTGTCAAGTAAACAACGTAGAATTTTATTGACTATTTCAAAGTTTGAAAATTCTTTACCTAAAGCATGCAATGATGTTACAATTTGAATAAACCTAGTATACATGTGTAAGATCGTCTCATAAGGTTTCATGCTAAAGAGTTCATAGTCATGCATAAAAAAATTCAACTTAGATTGCTTGACTTCACTAGTACCTTCATATGTAATGCATAAACTATCCCAAATTTCCTTGCCGGTAGTACATGTTGAGATTCTCATATAATCTTCCAAATTTAAAGCACAGAATAAATAATTCATACATTTAGCATTTAATTCAGCATAAATTTGTTCTACTCTACTCCATTCAAAAAAAGGGGTATCAGTTTTGATTCCATCTATAATACGTGACGGCACAGAATAACCATTTTGAATCATATGCCACATTCGAAAATCTTTTGATTGCAAGAAAGTAGACATTCGAATTTTCTAAAAATTAAAAGACATATTTTCAAATAAAGGTGGTCTAACAATTTAATATCCTTTTAATATTTTACGGTTTCTAAAATTAGCCATACTCGTTTTTCAAAAAGTAGTCAAAACTTATGATTTTGAAACCTTGCTCTGATACCACTTGTTGGGGCTCGTTCAAAATGAATTAGGTATTTAAGCCTAATTAAATGTCCCAAGGCTAACCAAGACGGGGGGTGAATTGGTAATTTAAATATTATACTTCTACTCTTGGATTTTTAGAAAACCTTTTTAATTATTAATGCAAGTTAAATTTAAAGTTTAAAAAATAAACTTTTCAACCAGAGTAAACAACTTGCAATGAAATTAAATGCGGAAGAAAAATTAGAAAGAACACACAAGATTTATAGTGGTTCGGTCAAACCTTGTACAAAATAACTTTCACCTTCCCCGATGCGGCGGAGTAGCCGGGTTCTTTGACACCAAAGAGATCTTCTTCTCGCCAAAAATTCCCTCAAGATGACCCTTGAATCCGATGGTACTGAAGTGCAAGTTTGCCGGAGCAACCGTGTGAATATCCCCTTCACACTCCCTTAAAATCCCCTCCAAGGATCTTCTCCCTCTCAAACTCCACCCTTTCCTCTCTCCCTTTCAAGTTCTCTCTTCTAGTTTTCTCCCAAAGAACGAAGACACAATGGCTGTCAAAGATACACTTTGTCGTCCTTTTACACTCTCCAAGTGTCGGCAGAGAACCTGACCAATGTTGTTGAAATTCACTTGAGAGCCTTCGCCGGAGCAACTGTGTGAATATCCCCTCCACAATCCCTTGAAATCCCCTCCAAGGATCGTCTCCCTCTTAATGATCCCTCTCAAGAGAAAACAACTCCAAAGGTACTTGTAATAGTTTATAGGACTCCTTATATAGAAAGGACATGAAAAACTGCTCAAAAAACTGCTAAAAACTTGTTTTTCTGCGCACTGGATCGTCCTGTACAAACCATTTGTGCATCTGTACGAACCAATTTCATCCTGGACAAAATTGGTTCATCCCGGGACGAAAAATTTCTTCCGGTACGAACAGTTATATCAAAAGTCGGTTTCAAAAACTGCAGAACATTGCCAGAAACTGCCATAGTCGGTTCCCATCGTCCTGGAGGAACTTGACTTCGTCTGGACGAAATTTTTACAGTGAGAAACTTGTCCTGGGACAAAAAATGATTTCGTCTGGACGATAATTTCTTTGAAAAATTTTCCAGTTCAGTTCCTGTCCATTCCATTGCTCTTACAAGGAGATAACTGATCTGATCGTCCTGTACGAATAATGTTCGTCCCGTACGATCAGTACAAAAACTTTTTCAGGATCTCCTTTAAGTGTGTGTAAATTTATTCACTCAATTACAATCACTCCCTGTCAAATTTAATTCAAATAAAAAGTACAAGCTTCAAATTCTCAAAGTATCTCATGCTGAATCTGATTTGAAATCTTCATAGTCTGGGGTTTGATTTTCCTGAAATATTAGTACACACAAGAGCAAAAACAAATCTTCCAAAAATTATTAGGAGATAACAACACATAAAACAATAATATTTGGAATCATCAAAACTGTACAAGTTGCAAGAATGTAAAACATGCAAATAGCAACTTTCCTAACAAATTTGACTTTTAATAGGACACAATGAAGAAAAAGGATTCATGTAGCCGACCGCACATAGTGGGATACAGGCTTGATGTTGTTGTATTTTGCCAGCAAAGTATTTTCTTTATTATTTAATTCTAAAACTTCAAAGCAAATTTAATTATTGAACATTCAAGAGTGAAATAGGAGTACTTATGATGTTGAATATTGATAAGCTATCAAATGATAAGGCAATCACTAACATCTGCTCTGCCAGCCTCATTACCACTTCGTTGCTGAGTGTTGAAGCTTCCTTCTAATCTTTATTTGAGTCGTTCATCTTCAATCATCTGAATGATCTCAACTAGTAGTCTAATGCTTATTCTATATCACATCTTATATAAGCTATTATTGTATAACTCAAATGATAGGTGGGAAGTAAATTAACTTTCTGCTGTAGTCGTTTTAACTCTCTACTCTCCTTCTCTTCTCTGCTTTGTTCTCTTCATGGTGTTAGAGACTCTCCAAGCTTAAATGCTTCTTCAACTTCATATTCATCTTCATGGTTGACATCAGGTTTTCTAGCACTGAAAACAACTTATTAACTGAACCGTCCACCATGGCTGACACACCCATACCTTCTTTTCTAGTTTCTCCTCCATCCAATCAACCAAAGCAAGGCTGTCGGTGGACATACAAAACAAATTCTAATCTGATGGATCTTTTGATCGTCTTAAATCTCATCTCCTAGCTCAAGGATTCAAACAGCAATACAGTTTCAATTACCTTCACACTTTCAGTCTCATTGCCAAAATGCCAATAATTCGAGTTCTTCTAGTCATTGCTATTCATTACAATTTGTTGATCTGTTAATTAGACGTCTCCAAAACCTTTCTTCATTACAAGCTCACTGAAACTGTCTATATGTCTCAACCTCCTGACTTCATTGATCCTTTCAAACCCCATCACTTATGTCAACTCTACAAAAGTCTTTATGTCCTTAAACAAGCACCACGTCTGTGGTTCTCTACCCTCTCAAACTTCCTCTTATCTCGTTGGTTTCACTTCAGCAATTTGGATTCATCCCTTCTTATTTAATCCAATTTTGGCACCCACATTTTTCTCCTCATCTACGTGGATGACATTCTTGTAACCAACAATCACTCCACAACTCTTTCCACTCTCATTCAAGATCTTCAACATCAATTCACTCTTAAGGATCTTGGAATTATCTCTCTATTCCTTAGAATACAAGCCATCTCCACACCAAATACCTACCTTCTTCATAAAACCCAATATACATGAGAACTGCTCCCTAAATTTGGCCTAGTCGATTGTATGCTCGATACAACACATTTCTCCCTCAAACCATCATCCCATGACAACACCAATCCACCCTACGACAATCAAACATTTTAACGCCATATTATAGGATCACTTCAGTACATCATTCTCACATGTCCTGACATCGCTTTCACAACCAATCTTCTATGTCAATACATGCCTAACCCCCTACAAAAATACTTCCAACAGATGAAACATCTACTTAGATACATCAAAGGGACGCACAATCTTGGTCTTCCCATAACTCAAGGCGCACTTTAACTCCACACATATTCTGATTTGGCTGTTCATCCTACCGATCTCAAATTCATAATAGGATTTTGCTCGTTCTTATTCAACACACTTATCTCATGGAGTGTCAAGAAGCAGCCGACTATTGCAAAGTCCTCTACAGAAGCAAAGTATCATGCTCTTGCCATTGCATCCTCAGCTGTTATATGGCAACACAGTTTCCTAACAAATTTCAAATTCACCTCCACAATGCCAACCCCGCTCCATTGTGACAACATCTCTACCATGCCTTTAGCAAACAATCATGTCTTTCATGCTTTAACAAGATACATTGAGATTGACTATCACTTCATCATAAATCACATCCGTCTCCAAGACATTGTACTTCATCACATTGCCACCAAGGATCAACCAGCTAATATTCTTACAAAAGCTTTAACTCCAACACAGTTCATTCATTTACACAACAAATTGACATTGCGATCCTTGGATTCTCATTTTGAAGGGAGCTGATAAGTTATCAAATGATAAGGTGACCACCAACATCTGCTCTACTAGCCACACTACTACTTCCCTACTGATAGTAGAAGATTCTCTGCCAATCTTCGTCTGAGCTGTTCATCCCCAATCGTCTGAATGCTCTCAACCATTAGTCTAATGCTTAGTCTATATTACATCTTATATAACCTAATATTGTATTACAAAAATGTTATGCGTGAAGTAAATCAACTTTCGACTATAGCCATTTTACCTCTCTGCTATCCTTCTCATATATGATTTGTTCTCTTCAAATATAGCATTTTTTACAGCTTGAGCAGTGCTGTAGTGACCTGTTCTATAAATTTAACTAGAAGTGAAAGAGTGGGAGCTGGGGATTGTGGTGGAGTTAGGAAAAGATAATTAAGTGTGGAGTAGAAAATAGACAGTGTATACTTGGTTGAATGATTAATATTCTTGTTCATATTCATGTGGCAGCTAGATTATATGGTGAAAGATAATGTGTGCTTCATAAAAATGGGTCCTGCATAAGGTTCTGATGGAAGTACCCATGTAGTGTTGGTTAATTGGCTAGTTGTGAATTAGTAATCAGCTTGGTACTATGTAATGGATGAGGGTAGAAGATTAACCTTTACATTCTCTATAGTGGTTCGAATGTTGAGCTGCAATGGTTTGTTACAAGGAGATTGATTGGAATTATTCAGATTGTGAAATGTGGGAATTACCACATGGATGTTGTGAAATTACTAGATAGACAAGGGGGGGGGGGGGTGAATTGTGAAATTTTTTTGACAATAATTAATACCTAAGCAGGAGTTCTAATTTTTTTTTATGCTTTTACAATTTTAACATGAAAAATAAATTCAAACAACTTTTCTTTCACAAATTTTCCCATGCAAATATTAAGAAATAAAATGCACGCAATAATAAAAAGACGATAAGGAAAAAGCACACCAAAATTTTTATAGTGGTTCGGTAAAACCATGACCTACGTCCACTCCCTGGAGTCCTCCGCTCCGAGTATTTCACTACAATTAATAGCTCTCCTTTTGCCCCCCTCGGCAAGGCGGAGAAGCCCTTACAATACTCCCTTTCACCAACCCGGCGTGGCAGAATACCAAACTCTATATTCACCCTCTTGGCGAAGGCAGAGAACCTTCTCATTTTTCTCCCTCCTGGAGAAGGTAGAGTATCTCAAGGTAACGGATGTAGAAGAGCCTTTCCCTTGGAGATCCTCCCACAAAATCTTCTAGGGCCATAGGAGGAACACGATGTAGCAAGTTTGGAGCAACCGTGTGATCTCCCTCGCACCTCTTCTCCCTCACAACGCTCACCTTCTCCTCCCTCTCTCAAACCCAAAAGAACTTCTCAAGGGCTCTCTCCCTCGGAATCCCTCTTTAACCACGTACTCCTCTCTTTGATTCACTCCCTCAAAATATGACAAGTTTTACACATAAAAACGGGCTCCAAAATCCCTGAGATTTCAAAAGTAGCCGTTACTATTGTACAGTACGGTTTCTAATCGTACAATACGATATGTATAAACAAACTTTGTCCTGGTACGAAGTGGTACAAACAGATCAAAAACATTCGTACAGTACATTTTTAAATCATACGGTATGCTCCATAACAATACTGTTCATAAAGGACGATGGCCGAGATGATCAAATGTCGTTTCTGTTTTTTGTATGGTATGATTTACATCGTACAGTACGATGAGACAAAAACCAAGAGATCATCCAGGACGATCCATGGGACGTTTATAATTCGTCTATGTTCATCATATTATACGAATGGGTTCGTACAGTATGATGTTCAAATTATAATTATGTCTGTATTTCTTGCACTAATCACGGGTTAAATTAAGTAAGCATTTAAAATAAATTGTACAGTACGATCATGTTCGTATAGTACGAATGGCGTAAAATAACTTACTTAAGTTAAAACGACGGCTAGGGTTTTGGATTTGAAGATGTCGTGCAGTACGGCTTACATTCATACGGTACGATCTATTCACAGAATCTTCCTACAAAGCTCTGATCGTACGGTACGAAATACCATCGTACAGTACGATCTGTAGAGAAAGAAAAACTCTAAATTTTTTATTTAAAAACACTCTCCCCCTGTGTGTGTTCATGATTGCTCAGACTTTTATGCATTTTGTGGCCAGACTCAAGAATGTAAAAATAAATACCAAAATACATTGTCAGACTCATACTCCTAATCTACCCATTATTGAGTCTTCCTATCGTCCTGAGTAGCTTGTGATCTTCCTGAAATATTTGTACTCACAAACAATAGCAAATAAATTAATATTCAATGAATAAATAATTCAAACGACATTATTTGTCATCATCAAAATCTCAAACTCGGGGTCATGGGTTGCAACAATCTCCCCCTTTTTGATGATGTCAAATAATATTTGTTGTAATCAAGTGTTAATGGCATTTTTTTATTTAAACATGAGAAAAAGAAAAGTACAAAAAAAAAAATGAAAATATAGTACGAAATAAAAAGAAATGCATTTAACCATAGAACAAACTACAACAACCTTCTCCCTCTTTTGAAAGCACCAAAAAGAGGAGCAAACACTAAGATAAAAAAAGCTACAATACAAAGATAATCTAAAATGGAGGATCCTGATCAGTTGGTGGTGGAGGTGGGTTTGGTTGGAAGGACTGAAGGATAGCGTCAGAGCGATGATCAGTAGCAGTAAAGTGTTCCCCAAACCATTGCATGTCAGTCTCGTGTTGCTGATGTTGCTCTTGAATGTGCGTGTCGAGATGAGTCTGAAGTTGGTCGAAACGTTCAACCAGATCGTCGTGAGGGTACGCAGGTGCAGGTGCTTGGGGTGGTGCATGTTGTCGTGGATGTGCTTGAGCTGAGCCGGGGCATCTTCTCCTTCTTCTTCATCAAAGACGGGTTCTTCAGGCTCATGTCCCCGATGGAAAAGAATACAGAAAGAGGCGTCTGTATAATAGATTGGAAGATTATCGGGTTCACCAGGATAGTTCAGTTGATATTTATTTTGAAGGATGTATCCTATAAGGTGACCAAGAGCTATATTTTGTTTTCGGTGAGTAGTAGGGAGACGAACGAAGGTCATATGGTGAATGTAGTCAATAATTAAATCGGCCTCGTCAAATTTGGTGTTGGTCATAATATTATATGTAGCGATAGATAGAGTCGGGTTCATGTTAACATGGTCGCCGACTTTGGGTATAATGGAGGTTCTAAGGACGTGTTGAATGATTCTGGAGTTTTGAGTGAGTGATTGCACGAGAGGTTGGTGTTGATAAAATGTGGCACTCCTAAGGACTTGATTAACCTCACTCCAGTCAAAGTCATTCGTGAGAAATGAACGAACCATAGGCCCATCAGTAGATAGCCCAATGTATTCGGCGATGTCAGCTTTTGTAATTTCGACATTTTGACGACAAACAAAGGAGTGAAAAGTGAGGTTGTCGATGGTGTAGGTTAGGTTTGCAAGGAATTCTAAAAGGAGTTCAGAGTTGTATGGGAAGGCCAGGGTGAGAAGAAATTGGAGGGTGGTGGAAGTGAAGAGGTTCAGTACCTCAAAGTTCAGAGCCTCCTGATTTAGCAGTCTGGACGGTGTAATTTGCAGGCTTTGAACTTGTGGTATGCATCCTCATTTTCAGCATTCAAGAACCGAGCGCTGTGGCAGCGAGAGGAAGACGAGCTTCCCACTACCATACGACCTATCTTTCTTGAACCAGACATCGTGTAGAGGCTGAGTGAAAGGTAAGAAGGAACAAGTGGAGGTGAGTGAAGTGAGTTCTGCCTTGCCAGCCAATTTATAGAGTTTTTTCATAATCATATAGTATGATATGGCATTAATTGTTCTGATGAATTGTATCGGCAAAAGGTGGTCAAAGCGTACAGTACGATGTGTATCATACATTACGATTAGAGGAATATCGATCATCCCGAGGGCGTCCGTACGACTTTTGACCAAAAGTATCGTATTGTACGAACAGGTGTATCGTACAGTACAAATGACATTAATATCGTACCAAACTCCTTTATATCATTATTATCCGTTTGTTGAGGTGGATCATGCAGTATGAAGTGAATATATCATACAGTACGAACACTAATAATAATGTACCAGTAAGCATAAATTCATCCCAATCCGTTGATGATGTGGATCGTATAGTACGAATAGGAGGTATCGTAGCGTACGATGAGCAATAATGTATCGTATCGTACGATGTAGGTCGTACAATATGATCAACAGAGACAAAATTTACCGATTGGTTAATTCTGTGCAAATTAAGAATACCGTACAGTACGATCAGAGTATCGTACAGTACGATGATACAAGGTCAAATTTAGTGATTTTTGTGTAGTGAGTGTGTGATGATCAGGAGCAGCTTTAGAATTTTTTTTACGTTTTTTTTTAATGTAAATTTAGTATTCAAGGTGCTAAATGTGTCGATTGCTAGAGGTTTTGTGAATATGTTAGCCAGTTGATCTCCTTTAGTAATGTGATGCAATTCTATATCTCCCTTAACAACGTGATCTCTAATGAAATGATGTCTAATGTCTATGTGTTTTGTTCGAGAGCGCTGAATTGGGTTCTTAGAGATGCAAATTGCATTTGTGTTGTCACACATAATTGAAATGGTTCCTATAGGTAAGTCAAGATTAAGAATTTGTTGTTTTAACCATAGTACTTGTGCAACACAACTTCCTACTACAATATATTATTCTTCGGCTGTAGAAAGTGCTACTGAGTTTTGCTTCCTACTAAACTAAGAAACTAATGTTTGTCCTATAAATTGGCAAGTACTAGAGGTGCTTTTTCTATCTATCCTACATCCTGCAAAGTCAGAATCTGAGTATCCTAAGATTTCAAACAAAGTGTTGTGCCTAGGATACCAAATTCCTAAGTTTGGGGTGCCTAGTAGATATCTAAGAATTCTCTTGACAGCAGTTAAGTGAGACTCTTTAGGATCAATTTGAAAACGGGCATAGAGACACACACTAAACATTATGTCCGGTCTACTGGCAGTTAGGTAAAGAAGGGACCCAATCATTCCTCTATATTTTTTCTGATCTACTGATTTTCCACTAGGATCTGTGTCTAATTGAATTGTTGATCTCATTGGAGTGTTCATGGGTTTAGCACTATCCATTTCATATTTTTTCAAGATATCCTTAATGTACTTTGTTTGGCTAAGAAAAGTTCTATTATCCATTTATTTTACACTAAAGCCAAGAAAGTAATTAAGTTCTCCCATCATGCTCATTTCAAACTCATTACTCATTATTTTTGAAAATTCATCACATAACATTTTATCTGAAGATCCAAATAGAATGTCATCCACGTACATCTAAATAATGAGAATTTCTTCTTTGACCTTTTGTAAAAAGAGTGTAGTATCTACACTACCCTTTTTAAATCTTCTATCCAATAGGAATGAGCTAAGTCTTTCGTACCATGCTATAGGTGGTTGCTATAATCCATAAAGTGCCTTCTTTAATTTGAATACATGGTTTGAAAATTATGAACTTTCAAATCCGGGGGGTTGCTCAACATAGGCATCTTCCTTAATTACCCCGTTCAGAAATGCACTCTTTACATCCATTTGATATAACGTAAAATTCTTGAAGCAAGCAAAAGCTAAGAGCACTCTTATGGCTTCTAGTCTAGCAACAAGGGCAAAGGTTTCTTCAAAGTCTATTTCCTCTATTTGGTTGTACCTCTTAGCTAGTAGTCTGACTTTACTCCTTATTATTGTTCCTGAATCATTCACCTTATTCTTGAAGACCCATTTTGTTCCAACAACACTTTGTTCTTTAGGTCTCTTGACTAACTCCCAAACATCATTCCTAGTGAATTTGTTCAGCTCTTCTTGCATTGCTAGAATCCAAAATTCATCTCCTAAGGCTTGATCTATACTTGTAGGTTCTATCATAGAGATGAATGTTGAATGACTAACCTTCTTCCTAAGTCCATGCCTAGTTCTTACACCTTCTGAAGGGTCTCCTAAAATTAACTCTTTAGGATGACTAGAAGAATATCTCCATTCTCTAGGCAAATCTTCTTGAGGTTGTACCATTTCTCCTAAGGTCATAGTCTCTACTCCTTGAATTACCTCTATTTCATCATCTTCAATTTTAGATTCAGATGACTTATCTGATTCATCAAATACTATATGGGTGGACTCTTCTACTACAAGGGTTCTCTTATTAAAAGTTCTATAGGCCTTATCTACAGATGAATAACCTAAGAAGACACCCTCATCAGACTTGGGATTAAATTTTCCTAAGGGATGTTTACCATAATTCAAGATGAACCACTTGCACACAAAGACATTTAAGTGTGAAAGGTTTGGTGTCCTACCCTTAAGGAGTTCATAAGGAGTTTTATTCAGCTTATATCTAATCTTTACCCTATTTAAAACATAATATGCTGTGTTGACTGCTTCTGCCTAAAAGTATCTAGGAAGGGTATACTCCGCTAACATTGCCCTAACGACTTCTACCAAGGTTCTATTCTTCCTTTCTGCTATATTATTTTGCTGTGGAGTTCTAGGGGCTGAGAAGTTATGTTCTATTCCTAGCTCTTGACAAAATGATTCAAAACTATCATTTTGAAATTCTCCACCATGATCGCTATGAATCGTTGAGATTTCACAACCTAATTTCCGTTGAATCCATGTGGAGAAAATCTTAAATTCCTCAAAAGACTAATTTTTATGTGCTAAGAATCTTACCCAAGTGAATCTAGTGAAGTCATCTATAATCCCAAATCCAAAAATTTTCCCACCTAGACTGGCTGTACTAACTGGTCCAAATAAGTCCATATGTAGTATTTCTAGTGGCCTAGTGGTGATCACATCTCTAATTGAAGGAAAAGATGATTTGACTTGTTTTCCTAGTTGGCAAGCATCACATAAATGATCCTTTGTCAAATCTAACTGAGGTACGCCTCTAATTAGGTTTTTCTGAGTGATGTTTCTAAGAGTTTTTATACTAGTATGACATAGTCTCCTATGCCATAGCCACGAGTCATCAACTATTGTTTTCAAATAAAATGAATTTGAACTATCAATGCAATCAAGGTCTAACATGTAAATGTTGTTCATTCATTTTCCTTCCAAAACAAGTTTGTCATTTAAATTAATCAGGCATTTATCAGATAAAAATTTAATATCAAAACTTTTGTTACACAGTTGACTAATGCTAAGTAAGTTATGCTTCAAACCATCAACTAGTAAGACAATTTGAATTAAAAAATTTTTACCATTACCAACAATCCTTGAGCCTATCACCTTCCTGATAGTGTTGTCTCCCAACGTTACTTTGCCTCCAGTTCTGGTCTCCAGTAGAATGAACTTCTTCATATCTCCAGTCATGTGTCGTGAGCAGCCACTATCTAGGTACCACATGCTCTCACTAGGTCTTTTGTGAGAGCACCCCTACAATTTCATTTAAAGATTAGATTTGGGAACCCAAGTGAGTTTGGGTTCCTCCTTATGCTTGCATGAATGAGATGTATGCATGTTATGCTGTGATGGATGCAATTTAGGTCTCCAAACTAAGTATATCCTATGGTGAATTATGCATGTGCGGGCTATGTGACCTAACATGCCACAAGAGAAATACCTAACACCAGGAAATGGGTTCATTAACTTATTTGTGTGGTGATGCCTCTTCCTAAGGTTGTGTGATGCATGCTGTGTTGGTGGTTTTCTAGGTTGGCCTAATGTGAGTGATGCAATTTTGTTTTCTAGTTCTTTGATTCTTTCACTAAAAGTTTTATTTTGAGCTGTCAATCCATCAACTTCCACTAATAGCAAGTGCTCACTATGATCTACTTCTAATAAAAGTTTGTCTAGTCTATCAAAAGCTTCTTCTAGTTCAACATGAGTGTTTTTCAAGGTTTCATGCACTTCAGTTAGTTCAATATGCTTCTTATTTAATGCATCATACTCATCATAAAGTAGCATATGTTCTCTATCTAAATCAAATTTTTTCTTAAATAAGTTAGCATGCTCAGACTGTAAAGAACTAAATTTAACATTAAACTTAGCATGCATCTTTTTCAACTTCCTATACGAGTCATGGATATTTTTAGAAATAAGTAATAATTCTTCATATGAAAGTTTACATACCTCATCTTGATCCGATTGATCAAGATTATCATTAGCCATAAGACACAAATTTGTTACCTCCTCCTCTGCTTCTTCTTCTGACAATTCTGAGGCAGAGTCGGCCCAAAAAGCTTTTTGTGTCTTTATCTTTCCTTTCTTGTATTTGACTTTGTCATCTCCTTTCTCCTTAGCTGGTTGGCTCTTTAGATTGGGGCAATCGGCTTGAAGGTGACATGGCTTTGTGCACTCAAAACAGATTGTATCAAATGAAACCTTGTTGAACCTTGAGCTCTTACCTTTATTCTAGCTATTCTAATGACGCTTCTATTTTCTTTTCAGGAAATTTTTGAACTGTCGGGTCATCAGTGCTATCTCATCCTCTTCCTCCCCTGCAGAGCTTTCACTTTTTGAGTTGCTTGCTTTTAATGCCACAGTTCGCTCCTTCTTTTCACCTGCATCACTTCGTCTCTAACTCACTCCTTACTCGTATGCAATGAGTGACCCAAGGAGATTATCAATAGAGTACAAGTTAAGGTCTTTAGATTCAGTGATAGTAGTTATCTTTGCATCATAGGAACTAGGTAAGCATCTAAGAATTTTATTTACTTTCTCAGAATTTGAAATCTTTCTACCTAATGCAAGCAAGGATGTCACGATTTGGGTGAACCTAGTGTACATGTCAGATATTGTTTTGCTAGGTTTCATGCGGAAGAGTTTATAATCATGCAGTAAAATGTTAAGCCTAGACTGTTTTACTTCACTTGTTCCTTCGTATGTAATACATAGTCTATCCCAAATCTCCTTACCAGTGGCATAGGTAGACATTCTCATATAATCCTAAGACTTCAATGCACAGAAAAAGCAATTTAAATATTTAGCATTTAGTTGGGCTAAATCCCTATCTTCATTGCTCCATTCATTAAAAGGTACAGGAGTTTTGAAACCATTAATAGTTTTCAACGGTGCAACATATCCATCATCCACTAACATCCACATGCGGTAATCAATAGAATGTAAAAAAGTATACATTCTAATTTTTCGTAAATCAAATGAAATGTTATCAAAAAGAGGTGAACGGGTTATTGAATAACCCTTTGCAGTATTACGATTACCAAAATGCGACATGATTGTTCTTTTCAAGGTTTTCTAAAACACTATTTTTGAAAACAGGCTCTGATACCATTTGAAATGACTAGATAGACAAGATGGGGGGTGAATTGTGAAAACTTTTTGACAATAATTAAAACCTAAGCAAGAGTTCTAATTTTTTTGATGCTTTTACAATTTTAACATGAAAAATAAATTCAAACAAATTTTCTTTCAAAAATTTTCCCAAGCAAATATTATGAAATAAAATGCACGCAATAATGAAAAGATGATAAGGAAAAAGCACACCAAAATTTTTATAGCGGTTCGGTCGAACCATGACCTACGTCCACTCCCTGGAGTCCTCCACTCCGGGTTTTTTACTTCAAGCAATAACTCTCCTTTTGCCCCCCTTGGCAAGGCGGAGAAGCCCTTATAATACTCCCTTTCACCAACCCGTCATGGCGGAGTGCCAAACTCTATTTTCACCCTCCTGACGATGGTAAAGAACCTTCTCATTTTTCTCCCTTCTGGAGAAGGCAGAGTACCTCGAGGTCACGGATGTAGAAGAGCCTTTCCCTAAGAGATCCTCCCACAAATTCTTCTAGGAACACAGAAGAAACAAGATGCAGCAAGTTCGGAGCAACCGTGTGATCTCCCTCATACCTCTTCTCCCTCATAGTGCTCACCTTCTCCTCCCTCTCTCAAACCCTAAAGAACTTCTCAAGAGCTCTCTCCCTCAGAATCCCTCTCTAACCACGTTCTCCTCTCTCTGATTCACTCCCTCAAAATATGACAAGTTTTACACATAAAAATGGGCTCCAAAATCCCTGAGATTTCAAAAGTAGCCATTACTATCGTATAATATGGTTTCTAATTGTACAGTATGATATGTATAAACAGACTTCGTCCTGGTACGAAGTGGTACGAATAGTTCAAAAACATTCGTACAGTACGATTTTAAATCGTACGGTATGCTCCACAATAATACTGTTCATACAGGACGATGGCCTGTACGATCAAATGTCGTCTCTGTTCATCGTATGGTACGATTTACATCATACAGTATGATGAGACAAAAACCAAGAGATCGTTCAGGACGATCCATGGGACGATTATAATTCATCTCTGTTCATCGTATTGTACGAATGGGTTCGTATAGTACGATGTTCAAATTATAATTAAGCCTGGATTTCTTACACTATTCACGTGTTAAATTAAGTAAGCATTTAAAATAAATCGTACAGTACGAACGTGTTCTTATAGTACGAACAACGTAAAATACCTTACTTAGGTTAAAAAGATGGCTAGGGTTTTAAATTTGAACATATCATACAGTATGACTTACATTCGTACGGTACGATCTATTCATAGAATTGTCGTACAAAGCTCTGATCGTATGGTACGAAATAACATCATACAGTACGATCTATAGAGAAAGAAAAACTCTAAAATTTTCATTTAAAAACACTCTCCCCTTGTGTGTGTGCATGGTTGCTCAGACTTTTATGCATTTTATGGCCAGACTCAAGAAAGTAAAAATAAAATAAATACCAAAATACATTGTCAGACTCATACTCCTAATCTACCTATTCTTGAGTCTTCCTGTCGTTCTGAGTAGCTTGTGATCTTCCTAAAATGTTAGTACTCACGGACAATAGAAAATAAAATAATATTTAAAGAATAGATAATTCAAACGACATTATTTGTCATCATCAAAATCTCAAACTCGGGGTCATGGGTTGCAACATGTTGGCATAGAATGTCTATACAAAAAATATTGCCAAAAGGAAGTTGGGATTATTTTTCTTACTTTGGGTGGAATGATGAGGGCCACACCTAGCTTATTACTATTGATAGCACTATATTACGTCACATTGATTATAAAGGAGCTATGAAGTCAAAAAATACCAAAAATTATGAATCTTTGAAAAAGATACTACAAAAGTAAAAGCTCCAAAGGCAAATAGTAAAAATAAAACATTAAAGGAACCCAGAGAATACATAGGTCATGTATGAACAAGTACATGTTACTCTGTCCAAGGCAATTTTGATAATCAAGTATCTGTAATCATCGGGCAAAGCAATAATGAATTGCCTTGCTGTCTGATAGTTCTCCCTTTTGCTCATCCTAAAAGAAAATTTCTCCCAGCAATAGTGATGCAAAGAACTACAAAGTCACAAAAATAAAATCATTGCAATGGAAATAATATAGCATTCAAATTTTAAATAGATAATTGAGAGAAAAGCAAAGTTTTAGATAGTGAGGTGCTAAGAATAACCAATATCAATTATTAAACGGTGAAGGCATGGCTTCATCATCTTAGTGGATGGAAGATAAAAAAAATAGATGTAGAATCATGAACATCAATTATTAAAAATATAAAGAAAAAACTACTACATGACCATTTAAGTAGTGCACCAAAGAAGATATAATAATGGTGTTGACCCTGACATCGAAAATGCATAAAACAAGGCGAATCTAGAGACTTAAGTGACGGTTGGTGGGCGTAACACATTACTTAAGTGGGTAAACAAACTCCAATTGCTTAATGAATTGCACTGTTGCGATCAGAATATCAAAGTTACCTATATGAGACCACCTAGCAGATGAATTTGGCAAAACAGTCTGAATTGACAATCAAATCCCAAAATGGACACATCGCATGGACCAAATAGCTTCCGATCATAGAATGGACTTCGCTGTTGCATTTGGAATATTAAAAATAGCCCAAAATTATTGTCATCTTGCCTAACAAAATTCACACAAAAAATTGGTATAGATCCTAAGGGGACGATGCACGTATTTCAAGATAAGTAAGAAAATTGAGATAAAACCCCTCTATTTTATTTGCCTATTGTCATAAAGCTAATGATAATGATAGTTTTATAATAATAATAATAATAATAAAAATAATAATTAAAATATTAGATAAAATATAACTCGTGCCTATATCTGACGCCAACGTCGACACTGCTCGCATTTCTTCGCACAATCTCTTGCGTAGGTCGCAAAGTCCATTTGACCTCATTATTAAAATGAGAATTAAATGAATTTCTTTGTTTATGCTCTACCACACTCACTAAATGATTAAACACTTAAATCCTCCCGCAGTTGAACTCCTTTGTTCATGACAAAGTCCATGATCCTACTCCCTCTATCAGGAACTCGACGTCTACAGCCTTCTGAACCAGTCAGCTTCCACAATGTTCTTTCTTGTTTGTCTTTCGCACACAATTACCCTAAGAAGATCGATTGTTCTTTCTCACGATGGGCGTCAACTTCTAATCTCCAAACTTATCCTCATATCTAAGTACAAGCAAGTCGAACAAGGCCCCTCACCTCATTATCCCTATTAAACCACACGACTCGACTAGCATAGTCATTGTTTCGAATCACTATACTCAAATCCACATTTGAATTCCACCTCACAGCTGCAAATTCCACAAGTTATCCTTACCTACTCTGAAATCTCCCGCTCGATCCACAATTAGCTGATCATTTCTGCATTTCACGTGCATTCCCTATTATTATGCCCATCTTCCTTATATACCAAACCATGTGCCGACCTTCCTAAAGCCATGAATCATTCACTACATCAATTCTTCTTATGATCTGACATTTAGTGTGATGCTTAAGGTGAGGTGGGTAGGTGTTATATACATCTTTCTTAGCATGGAGCGGACACTTCTAAGTACCTGTGTATGTGCCATTTTGCTTGTAGGGAAAACTTGTGCATTTCAAACATGTACCTCAAAGAACCATACATGTTTTTATTTATGTGGTGGGATTAAAAACCATGACCTTGATGTCACTCAACACCTTCCATATACATTTTTTTTAGCATGGTAGGAACGCCCAACTCCCTCCAATTTCTCCTAAATGGGGAAGAAGCATGGAGGTTACCAAATTTTCTAGAGAACAGAGGATCTGATTAGAACAGAAATATAGGGAACTTGACTTGAGCTGAGCAACAGGGAATAATTCATAATGTTTAAAATTAAATGATAATTTGTAAGGACACAAATTGTTAATTAGTTACAAATAAACAAGAAAGAACCTAAAGTGGATAAAGAACTCCAAATATAACATGCTCGTAAGTAATACTCATATGAAAATGTAATGACATGTTTTAATCAACAACAAAATGTTTTCAATTAGTGTCAAGTGGTTGTCATATCAAATCAAATGATAACATCAACGAGTAAATAAAAGACTCATTGCTTGTAAAGAACAATGACATGCACATGATTGTGAACATGAACATTATGCTAACACAAACACAACTCATTTATGAGGGATAGATTTATAATAAACACACTGATGGGAGGAATTAGCTTGGTACATGAGTAAGAAAAAAAAATTGTACGCCTAAAGTCACCACCCTATCGTCGCCGCCTATTGCTAAAGATAAAAAAAAATTAAATCCCTCTTTCGCTGCTCGCGGTGCACCAAAAAACTATCTATACACCCTTTTCTTAGCGTTGTGGGAGGAAACCTAGTGCAAAGCTTGCAGTGAGGAAAGTAGGCTGTGTCCACATCTTTTTAGTTTGGCAGGGGCACTCTTTAGTACCCGAATATGTGACATCATGCCTTCAAGGAAATACTGTTCATTTCAAGCAGGTACCTCGAAGTCCCATACTCATTTTTCTTTACATGGTAGTATTAAAAACCATGGCTATGGTGTCACTTGACACCTACCATACACATTTTTCTTAGGGTCATGAGAAGGCCCAAATCCCCATGATTCCCCAAATTAGGGGAGATTCTAGGAGACTTCCAAATTATCCTTAGAACAAAGGACCTGATTTGAACAAAAATAATTTGACTTGACTTGTGCTGAACAATAGAGAACATGGCATAATGCTTAAAATGAAATAATTATTTGTAATGTAACAGATTATCAATTAGTTTGCGAACCTATAGTGGACAAAGAAATCCAAATATAATATGCTCACAATCAATAATCAAATGAATGTAATGACATATTTGCAGTCAAAAACTTAAGATTTTCAATCAATATCAAATGGTTATCATATTAACTCAAATGCAAACATCAACGAGTAAATAGAAGACTCATTGCTTGCAAAGAAAATGACCCGCACATGATTGTGAATGTGATCATAATGCTTGCACAAATAGAACAAATCATTTATGAGGGGGACATTTGTAATGAATGCACACATATAGGAAGAAAGATGAGTGCAATGCATGTCATGATGTATTCATAAATAGAAAGTGGAAGAGACATAACGAACATAGCATCGTATAATCAATATTAATATACAATTAAGTAAATTAAATATTTCTATCAATACTATTCAACATGCAAGTGAACACAACAATCCATCTACGAACATCAAAAGTTGTGAATGTGATGAATTCCCTTCAAACATGAGTAGGAAATATGGAAAATTACAGTAACCTCCATACAATCAATCTTAACATGAAAACAAGTACACAATACCCTTGTAAGCGACGTGATCAATATACGTTGAATGTGAAAGACTCCTTGTAAACACTGATAAAAAGATGAGTACAACGAACACAATTCACAGATAACCAATATTGACATCATTAGCATGGTACACGAGTAAATCCATCATTGCAATATATGGTGAATGCAGTTCACCCTGTAGTTGATATTAATGTATAAACAAAAATGTTAGCATGCCCGCAAGAAGCAATAACAAATATATTGCAAGGATGATAGGGCCTCTATGAACACACATGCACATGCAATATATCATCTACAAGAAAAGAAAACATATTACAATACATACGCACACCTATGAGCTATTGTGAGAGACCCATCATGCACAAAACATGTTATACGAAAGAAAAATGTAAAAGAGTTATAGTAAATGAAAGCCACTTCGAGTAGCACCAGAAGATTTGTATTTAGTGCAAGTTGTCTATAGATGACAATGGAAGGTTTGCAATACATACAATAGTCCTCCCTATAAATAATGACACTGAATGTATTGCAAGTATGGTGGACTCTTTACAGTCTTGAGTGAGAAGATTGTAGCGTGTCTGACAAACTACCTATAGGAAAAAGTGTCAAGCCAGTGATAATACTAGAATATATGAGAGATAACAAGAGGTTCATTAATGCATGATAGCTTACATGCATAAAGTAGGAAATGACCCAAAATAAAATGCTATAATTGACATGTAAGTAAAAGAAGGGAATTCATAGTAAATACTATGGGTCACTAGTAAATTGAGGTAACAAATTTGTAATGTTAGACTATTACATCATATAAATTAGCTTGCTTGAAAGAAACAAGAGGAGTACTCCTTATGTGTTTTACTGTGTATCTACGATGAAAATATACTCCTACAGGTTAGGCACTGAAGCAAATGGTAACATGAAGAAGATGAAGTGAGCTAAATTGCATTACTGATGCATAATAAATGAAGCTCAACATGTGTTAAACTACATCATCAGATCCACAATAATCATGCAAGAGGATAGAAGGCATCTACAAGTTTCTAAATAAAATGTTATGCACACCCAAATGATAGTAACTCGCATAGTCAATTGGTGTTAAGCATTTATAATGCCCTTCCTCATGCATTTGTAATAATCAGAGGGTTCCATTCAAGCATGCCATTCGGTACTGCATTTGCATGCAAAATAATCATGCATTATAACAAAGCAACATGCAAATGCATATGTAAACATACATGGATTTAAATACCTGTATGGACCATACGAGCGTGATTTGTGCACTCATATGACGTCAGAGGAAGCTAGCGGATCAAGAAATGAACACAAGTTTTACCCCAATCACTATATGGGAATTGATAGGAGCCGACATAACTTGAACTATCAAACAAATATATGATCGATGCATCGAACATGCTATTTGTTTTATACTTTCATTTTAGGCCTTCAAGTTTGATAACAGAGAAAGTTTACTAATAAAGTCATAAAGCCAACAATAAATAGGATCCTCTTTTTCTAAGTTGATAGAGTTGACAATGTTCAATTAATAAAATGAAATTGGCCATAAGTACTATGATGATGACCATGTTGATAGAAAATCTCAACCGGAGGGGACCCAAAATATTTGAAAATCACAAATTCCCATAAAATACTTTCAATTAAATTTAATGTCATCATTAATAATGTCAATATTTAAAATTAATAAAAAAACCATCAAATATTTAAAGAAAAAATACTCATTCACACTCCGTAATAATTTATCAAGGTGGACAAATGTGAAAATTGCTTCAGGTTATAAAGTGTTATATTTGTTTAAGAATATCACAAGAATTCATTCTCAAACCACCTCTAACCAGTAAGGATATTGCATGTGTCCTCTAATTAGTGGTTTCACTGAAAAATAGAACTATAGGTAAATGACTATGATCGAGACCCTCTGATCAGGTGATTTTGCTTCAAAATGGCACCATTAAATTACTGTGATGGTCAAATCCCGTATGTTCCCCAATGGTGTTAAATCCTTGAGTAATAAATCAATGGGGAAAAAATCCTTCTACGGTGGATTCAAATTTATCCCCTTAGACAAGCATTCACCCAATGTTAATATGATACCTTTAGACGAAGCAGCTCGTGGATGCCGACAGTGATCCTTTTATGTGGTTGAGTCGACTACCTCCTCTAACTAAGTAGACAAGGGAACAAGATTTCTCAGCATGACGGAACAATGGGATCATGATTGGGTCTATCATCACTCTCCCCACCATTTGCTTTAAATGAAAGATGGTGAATTTTAACTTAAGTATCAAATTTTAAATACCAAATCATGCAGCTACTAAACGCCATATACTATGTATCTATTTGACACCTAGCCTCAATAGAAAGTTCTCTCTCTCTATTGAGAGGGGTAATTAGCTGAAGGGCTATAGAAAACCTGAACTCAGATCATACAGTCCTAAAAAATTGAGGGTGAAATTTCTGGGTAATGTCTAATTCAAAACCAAATCTAATTTCTTAAAATTTACCTCAGAATATACTCGTTAAAACTCTCCTTAACGTATTGAAATAAAGAAAGGGATCATGGAGAGGCTAGGGTGCAAATTTTTAGAGCCCACATATGGATGGGGAATGTGGGGATGGATAACCATCACATCTTTTTTAATGATAAATATGATTACTTCATAAGTAATTAATGTTTTTCATGTTATAGGATGTCTTCTTGATATAGCTTATAGAGTGGGTGGGGACAAAGTAGTTGTTCGGTGAATGGAAAAAATAAGTTTGTTTCTCTAGATAGATTTGGAGCTAGATTGTCTTGACTTTATCTAGGTAGGTTTTATTAGGAGTAGATGGATAAGGAATTCTAGCTTTGAGTTTTGATATGTAAGAGAATTATTAATATATTTGCAACTAAAGCTTCTTGGAAATGGAATGGTAGGCTTTCTTTTAAGGAGAAGGATGAAGAAATTTTTATCAAAGTTTTAGCATGATAGAGAACTTATCGTGATAGTAGCTTGACTTTTGGATTAATAGTTAGGGTGTTGTGAGTTCTTAAGAGTATAGGTCATAATAGGAAATTGTTCAAATCAAAAATAAGATAATTGTAATATAAGTATTCATTCATGATTAAACAAAAGATGTGAAATATTAAACATGAAAACTGACGAATGGGTCAAAGTGTATGAGCTTTGTTCCAATTAGATTTTGATGATAATAAATAGGCTAAATAATTTTGTTTGATGATTTCATTTAAGCTATGCAAATAAACATATTCTACCATCAAGGCACATGATTGATATGAAAACTGAGAATAAGAATATGAGCTATTTTTCCTTTCATAATATTTTAGGATACAAAAAGGAAGTATTGAAGATATCAAGCAAGAATGCTAAATAAAGAGTGAAAATACATACAAGGAAATATTATTTTTAAATATAGCAACAAAATTATCTTTTAAGCAAACAATTTTATTAAGTACCACACAAAAAAACTTGGAGAAATAAACTAAATTTATTTTCCTAAATAAGCCATAAAAATTTAAAAAGATTTGAAAATGAACTCTATTTATGGGAAACAATAAAATTTTGTGAGTACATACAAATAAGAAATAAGAAATGAGAAATTGCAAACCATTGCATATGCTTAGTTATGCCACAGACATTTCATCAAAAGTTTATAGGAATTACCAGCATTGCTCAAACTTTTATTGGTCTTTCTAAACTATAATAGGCCGTCATAAACCGTTATGCCCATTGCATTATGACCCTATATTATTTTAAGGTGAAAGCTATGCATTATTGGTTCTCCATAAAAGTTTATAGGTTTACCTACACACATTGTAAAGCTTTTATTGTATCTATAAACTTAAATTTCAGAAATTTTAATTATACGTAAATAACCCATTTGGAGGATTAATATCTTATATAATCATTTAACATGGAAAATTTAACATTGTATTTTTTAACATTAAAAAAAAATTCTTATATCCCTAACCCTTTGCGAGGGCATCAACCTAAGCCCTCATATCCGTACCACATAAATATTATTATGGTTTGTTTCTTGATTTGTGATTGTTTACTCTTTACAACTCTTTTATTATATATAAATTGTAAAAATACATCTCCTAGTTGTGTTTCTAATTTTCATTAATTGGAATATAGTTTAGAATATTTTAATTTTATTCTAATTTATTTATTTATTTAAGTCCTAATTCAAAACCCCTGCTCTCGAAACCCCTCTTTAATCTCATGTAAATCAATAATTGATATAAGATCCATAGCTTTATTTATTAGCTTTTCTTCAAAGATTGGTCTTTCTAATTTTATCTGATTTCATTCATCTCTTAATTCCACTATTAAAAAACTATTGAAGGGCACTCGACAACACACCGCATCTATTTGATTTTTGGATAAGTCGAATGAAAATGTATCTCCAAACATACAATTTAAGGATTTGGAAATTGTTCTTAAAATATAATAAAAATCTTACAACTACTATCAATGACAAAGTATCTCTTTTAACTTTAGTCGCTGCCTTGTGTAGTCATACTCTTTTGGTGATATTTTCCTTGTTTAGTAATGCACTTTTATCCAAGCATTTTATAATTTTATCATGCTCTTTTGGGAAAATCTTTCCCTAATATGGTCATCCCCTTTTGGTCATAGCACTCCAGAGTTAGACATGATTTGAATATGATTCTACTTCTATTAAACATGCTCCTTTGAATAATCTTTTTCTTGATGTCATTATGCCCATTTGGTTAGGTCTTTTTATCTAGGTAAATTATGTATGCTAAAAACGCTTACCCTCCCACTTTGCATATTTGGAACTCTTTTTAAATATTGAGTTTGATAGTTGATGATTTAAACTCTCTCTCTCTCTCTCTCTCTCTCTCTCTCTCTCTCTCTCTCTCTCTCTCTCTCTCTCTCTCTCTCTCTCTCTCTCTCTCTCTCTCTCTCTCTCTTATTGATGCAATTGAGCATAGTTTGATTCAACATTTTGGGTTGGTAGGTTTAGCCTTTTGACCACATTATTAGCTTAGGTCATTGAATTCACAATTCCTAAAAATATATTCAGATCTAACATTGCATTGACGTAGTGTTATATCACTATTTTGCAATCATTAGGACCAAACCTTAGGGTTCATATCTCAAATTGTAACCCTATTCTCTTGCCTGCCCTATACTCAACCTAAACCCTTATGTTCAACATAAACTAATCAAGGATCATACCTAAGCTAGTCTAGATTACGCAAGACTTTAAGATAACACTAGTTGTCTTAGTTTCACCATAGGATACCACATATACCCCTAATGCTTTGTAAATCATTTCATAGGGTTAAATAACTAGTCTAATTGCTTTAGGCCATGCCATTGAACCCCAATAATCTTGAACTCTTCTAAACTATTTTAATCCCATGTGCACGATTTCGCCAAGCCCAAACCAAATGCAAAACCAAAACTCAGACCTTAAATAGCTAGTAGAACTCAAGATATCTGATAATGACTTGATAAAATCAAACCCTTGCAAAGGCTTATTCATAAAAACTTAATATATGAAATCAAGCCCTACATTCCTAAGCTAGGTTTTGAACGTTTAAATTATTGTTGTTAGACCACTTGAGCTATTGAATATCACAATAAGAAGGGGTAATTGGTGTTTTAAAATTTTCTTTTTCAAATTTGTTTTCTTTGAAAAATTTTAGCCAAATTCACATCTATAACTTAAAAACAAATTTTCTCAAGCAGAAGTGAATAATAAGAAAATTCAAGAACTAATTTTTTTTTTTAAATTTTGTAGAAAACTAGATAACAAAATATCTTTATTTTTTTGACATTATTTATTTTATTTGCTAGTAAAACATAAATAAAAAAATAATCATAAAGTTTTTAACCCAGCTTTGCAGGATGATAAACATGAAGGAAATTAAAATGTAGATAAAATAAAGTACTAAAAAATAAAAAATAAACACACCAAATTTATAGTTGTTCACTCAAAATTGACCTATATCCATTCACCATAGTCCTCCACTCTTGATATTACATTAAACTCTTTTAAACCCGTGTGCATTCATTGGCCAAGCTTTTTTTTGCTCCCATAGTAAGTAAGGTAGCCTTTACAGGAATCTCTTTCACTAATCTAGTGCGGTGGAGCAGTCAAATATCTTTCATCAACTTAGTACGAAAGAGTAGCCAAATTCCTTTCACCAACTCAGCGCAAAAGAGTAGCTGAATTCTTTTAACCAATGGTCTGATGGAGTTGCTAGTTCATATCACTAAATTTTTCTTCTTCCAAAGTTTCCCTCAAGACAAATCTTAACGCATGGAGGAAATTATGTGAAAGATGACCGCAGTAACTATGAGAAAATACCCTCTCAAACTCACTTGAATCCCACAAGGATCTTCTCCCTCTCTCACAAACTGCACACTTTCACTCCCAACCTTAAAGATCTCCCTTCAATGCTTTCTCATAGAAGACACAACCCAATAACTGCATAAAGACTTCTCTAAATGAAATTAGAGATGTTTAGATAAGAGGATAAAAAAAACTAATTTTTAATTCAGTTTTCATTGTTCTTACATATGATCTATATATTATGCATTATTGTCTATATATCATATAGTACGATTAGTACAATTCTCATTTTTATCACAGTACAATAAATGGCCTATAGGAACGATCAATTAAAGTTCTTTAACAGATCACACTATATGAATGAATAGTAATATAGTACACTTAGTTCAACTTAAGATTATATCATATAGGATTAACACAAATCATCCAAAGATCCCTTGGGTTATTTTTAAAGATAGAATAATTTTAAATCTTAGTGGATAAACAAACCTTCATCAAGAGACTTCTCAGATGATTAGTATAGTATGATATATGTTTCATGCAGTCCAATATGTAATCAACTAGAACTAATTTGATTGCTTAATTAACTCACCTAATTAGGTAACTATTTAAAAGAACATATAATAGATAAATGATTCATACAATATAAATAGTACAAATTTCTAAATTTAAAATTACATATTATTGGTAAGTAAGATTTGACGGTGGGGTTTCTGATCATAGCTGATAATCCATTATAATGTGGTGTTTGTACTATACAATTAGTTATATTTCAAAATTATTCTTTCTAATTTAAAATAAAATATTTTAATTAATTTCTATTTCAACATATCATACATTACAATCAAGATCAAATAATATGATTTATAAAAAAAAAAAAATTCATTTTTCACTCCCCTATTTGTGTTTGCACAGTTGATAAGCTTGCATACACTTTTTATAATACATTAACACAAGAAAAAATAAAACTACAGACTCTTGCAAAAAATTAATCCTATTATATCAAATCTTAAGCTCTAATTCTTTAGTGGTGTTTGGTGCATGTTGTACCTAAAATATTAGTATATATAGTAAATATATGCAATAATAACATAAAATAGAAACTAGATAAATCTAATAATAATTATTTTCATCAAAATATTTCAAAATTTTGAAGTTTGATAAGGTTGTTAAGCCCTTATGAACTAGCGCTAGGCTAACTGGGAGGGAGGGTGAATTTGTAGTTTTAAAAAATTCTTAAACAAATAAAAAAAATCTTTTAGATACCTTTTTGAATATTTTAAAATAAACAAGATCAGCCCTTGATATTTTTTTTTTCAAAATTTGTAAATTTGCATTGAAAATGAACCAATGAAAACTAATTACAATTGATAAAACAGTAACCGTCCTTCTTGATCAAATCCATCAAGGTGGACGGTAAACTACCAAAAGAAGAACTATCAAACAAAAAATTGCCATCTAAAGCCAAAGTACCACAAAAATCAGCTACTTTGTTACAATTCCTACTTACATGATGAAAAATGATTTTATCAAAATCATTAAGAAAGTAAAGCTTATTATTCAAGCTCTCCTCTGTTTGAATAGTTGCTATTTGAATTATTTATATTTGTGCAACTTATGTAGTTTTGATGATTCCAAACATTATTGTTCAAATGTATAGTTATCTCCTAACAATTTCAGAAGATTTGCACTTGCTCTTGTGTGTACTAACATTTCAGGAAAATCAGACTCCAGACTACGATAACTTCAAATCAAATTCAACATGAGATATTTTGTTTATTTGAAGTTTGCCTTTTCTTTAAATTAATTTTGAAAGGGAGTGATTGTAATTGAGTGAATAAAATCTCACACACACAAATAAGGAGATCTTAAAATTCTATACTGATCGTACAGGATGATATTTATCGTACTGGACGATCTGTCAGTTATCTCCTATAGAGCACTTGGAACGAATAGGAATTTGCTCGAAAAATTTTTCTAAGTCCTATTCGTCCCGGACGAAATTTATTATCGTCCCGGACGATGGGTTCTCTGTCAACTTTTCATCCAGACGAATTTTATCATCGTACGAGGCGACCAGTCCTCTGGAAAATTTTCGTCCAGACGAAAATAAATATCGTACCGGACGATAAGCTCTCTGGAAAATTTTCGTCCAGACGAAAACAAGTTATCGTCCGCGGCGATTGGTCTTCTGTAAAATTTTTGTCCAGACGAAATAAATAATCGTCCAGGACGATCGGCTCTCTGGAAAATTTTCGTCCAGACGAACATATTTTCGTCCAAACGATTAACCGACTTAGAACAGTTTTCAGCAAATTCTAGAACCGACCTTGTAATAACCGTTCGTACTGGACGAACCTAGCTCGTACAGGACGAGCAGCTGTACGAAGTCATTTCGTACACATATACAAATTGGGTCGTTTCAGATCGTTTAAGTTGAATCGTCCAGGATGATCCAGGATCGTACAGGACGATCCACTGCGTACAAAATTGAAAATATGCAGTTTTTGGGCGGTTTTTCATGTCTTTTGTATAAATAGTCCAAATTAGACTGCCACCCAATCTTTTTGTCATTTGATCTTCGTGCCTCTTGAGAGAATAGCCAAGGAGAGAGTGGAAGAGAGCATTCAAATGAGGATTTCTACCATTGGAGCGAGAAGGCTTCAATTGGATTACTAAGGTAAGAGTCTCTACTTGTGAAATTGGATTTCTTCACTCTTTTCCTTCCTCCTTCTAGATTCTTGTGAAAAGATCAGTCAAGGAGATCCGGTTCTCTGCCGACACTTGGAGAGTGTGAACAGCCGTAGGGTTCTCTGCCACACTAGGAGAGTGTAAAAGGACGACGGTTCTCTGCCCACACTAGGAGAGTGTAAAAGGACGACGGTTCTCTGCCCACACTAGGAGAGTGTAAAAGGACGAAGGTTCTCTTCCAGCACTGTGGATTGTGTAAAAGGACGACGGTTCTCTGCCGCACCGGGTAGTGGTGAAAAGAGTGTGTTGTAAAGGCTTCTCCGCCTTGCTGTGGGTGCTAAAGGAGAGTCACTTTGTGGTATTAGTGCAATACTCAGAGGGTGCCTCAGAGGAGTGGATGTAGGTCTTGTTATAGACCGAACCACTATAAATCTGGTGTCATTTACTTTATTGCTTTTACGTTTCCGCATTTTAAATTTCAGTTTTAACAACTCTGTGGTTGAAAAACATTTTTCTACAAACTTTAAAAGAAAATTTTATTTCGGTTCAACTTTATCATTAAGAGGGTTTAAAATTTTTAAAACTACCAATTCACCCCCTTTCTTGGTAGCCGTGGGACATTTACTTAGGCTTAACAACCTAATTACTGGACTCAACAAGTGGTATCAGAGCATAGTTTCAATATCATAAGTTTGAACTACTTTTTGATTAACGTAGATGGCTACATTTGGAAACCGAAACACACCTGAGGGTTACTCTATCACTAGACCTCCACTGTTTGACAATATTCCTTTTGATTTTTGGAAAACATGCATGTCTACTTTCTTACAGTCATTTGATTATCGCATGTGGATGCTAGTCCAGGAAGGTTACTCAAAACCAACTAGATTAGTTGATGGAATTAGGGTAGATACACCCTATGTAGATTGGACTATAGATGAACGTGACTTAGCACAATTAAATGTGAAATGTTTAAATAGTTTCTTTTGTGCTTTAAAATCTGAAGACTACATGCGAGTTTCCACTTGTAAAAGCGGAAAAGACATGTGGGATAGACTTTATATTACTTATGAAGGGAAAATGAGGTTAAGCAATCAAGACTCAATATCTTGTTACATGACTACGAATTATTTCGCATGAAACCTAATGAATCTATATCTGACATGTACACAAGATTCACTCAAATTGTCACCTCTTTGCATGCACTTGATAGGGAATTAACTAATGCTGAAATGGTCAATAAGATTCTTCGTTGTTTACCTACTGCATACGATGCTAAATTTACTACAATTACAGAGTCTAAAGATCTGAACATTTATTCCATTGACAATCTTCTTGGTTCACTCATTGCTTACGAGCAAGGAGTAAGTCAAAAAAAGATTGATGCAGGTGAACCAAGAAAGGACAAGAATATTGCACTAAATGTGGAAGAGTCAGAAAGTGAACACTCACAACCTGAGGATGAAGACGATATTGCACTGATGACTAGACAATTCAGAAGCTTTTTAAAGACGAAGCAAAAGAGACGCCAGCAATGGAATAGAGGTAAGTATAACAGAAATGGCAAGGTTTCTAATGAAGTGAATTGTTATGAATGCAGGAAACCAGGTCATATAAAGACTGATTGTCCAAAACTCAAAGCCACTCCTAGCAAGGAGAAGGTAGAGGAGAAACCAATAGTAAAGAAGGGAAAGAAGAAGTTTCAAAAGGCTTTTTGGGCGGACTCAGCTTCAAACTCATCTGAGACTGAAAAAGAAGAAGAAGTCACCAACCTTTGCTTGATGGCAGATAAAGCTGAACAATCAGATCAAGAAGAGGTATGTGATTTAACCTATAATGAATTGTTTGAAGTTTCTGAACACATGCATGATGCATATAGGAAAATGAAAAAGATGCATGCTAGTGTAGTTTTAGAATTGGAAGAGCTTAATAAGGAACACGAAATCCTTAGGAAAGATCATGCTTTAATTGATAGCAACCACATGAAACTACTTGATGAATATGATGACTTGAATAAAAATTTTGAGAATTTAAAATCATCCCATGCTGAACTTGAAAAAGAATTTAAGAAATTTAAGGATGAATCTGAGAGCAAGACTGTCACGCCCCAAGATCAAACTTGGAAAGAATATCGATCAATTACTCCAACAATTTACCAGAGTCATCTAAAACCTTCATTAAGCAATCTATCAAACATCTATAAAAATTTAAAACATCAATATATCAGTCGATTCATATCTCAAAATATCATGTACAATACTCAGGAACTACACTATCAATACAAGTAGAGAAATCTATCCTGTCCCGAGTACAAAAGAATCATCAATCGACCCAAAAGAACAAAACCTGAATATCTGGATCAATTCCTATCTCCTGCTCTCAAGCCCTGACCTGAAAATATCAACCACATATAATGAGCTTTACAAAGCCCAGCAGGTCACCTAATACCTATAACTGAAATCAAAGCACGGCGATGCTATCAATATGCATGTCAATCTATCAATCCGTATAAGTTAATGGTCAATGAGTCTATGCAATCCGGAAATCAATAGTCAATAAAACCAGACAATGCAGCGGCAGGCAAATCGATAAATCAACTCAATCAATCAATATCCGTCAATCAAATCGATGCAGTCAAATCAATACAATCTAATCAATGAAATCAATCGAGGAAAGCAATATGAAACAATGAATCTATAAAGCAGTCAGTACGGCGCAGAAACAGTAGCGATGGCGAATCTATAAAATCTAGGCAGTCATATCAATGAATCTATACGATGTCCATATCCATATTACCAATGCAATATCTATATCTATCCATGTTCATAACAATGCTCAGTAATATCAATGCTCGGTGATCGATCGATGAAATCAATAAAGCAGAAATCGATAAAGCAATAGATCCGTCAGTCAATACAGTAAACATACTTTCAATACGATAATACTGAACAAGTACAATCAACTGGTCATGTTGCTGTTGTAGAATCCATATTGCTGTTGTAGATATCCATATTGCTGTTGTAGATATCTATATTGCTGTTGTAGATATCTATACATTGGTTCTATGAAAAGAGTCGTCACTCTATTGCCCGTCGGCCTATAATCTCCTTATGACTCCCATCGTTATATCCATGATCCATGATCTATGATTTAAAGGAAAGCCCGTCGGCCCACCATCCTGTACAGGTATCATCTCCAACCAATATTCAACCAGGTTATACGTATTTCAGTATCAGTAATCAATCAATAATCAATATTAAAGCAATCATATCAATAATCATATGCATATCGATTCAATCTATCAGTTTCAGACAAATCAGGAAAACTACGAAAATCTGGCAGAGTAACGGCAGTCTATCGAATTTACACAAAAATCCTACAAAAAGATACAAATTCCGAATTTCTCCAAATTACCAACGAATATCCACGGCATCAATACAAGACTATCAATGTAAAGAATCCAAATCAAATCAAGTCCTGATATTATTTTATTCGATTAAAATCACGTAGAATCAATTCCGACCGATAAAATCTTTGTAGAATACAGTCAAATCGTGTACATTGGTCATATCTATAACATACTAGAAGTTGTGCGATGAAAGTTGTGTCAAATCAAAATCATGTCTAAAAGTAGACTACGAAAATACAAAACAGTGCACAACTCGATCAAAACACAATATCTCTGAAAACAGAAATAGGGTTCGGAGTCCTTAATACGAGATCTTCACTTTTCCCAACAGCAGCGTCGGACGAAAAGCGCTCCGCGGCCTCCAAAACCAAGTTTTTCTTCTTTTTCCCTTTCTCTTTCTCTCTCCTCAAAATATCTAATTTTAAAATATGAATTTCTCTCTCCTCAAAACGAGCTCATTTCCTTATATCATACTCAGATCGGCCTGGCCGATCGCCCGATTGTCCCGGGACGATCAGACCAAATTCTGATCGTCCTGGACCATTCCCAGGGCGATGATCAGGATGGTATTGTGAACAGTGCCGATCGTCCTGGACGATCTCAATATCGTCCTGGACGATCCTATCCAGAAATAGCTCCAGAAATCAGCTGTTTGAATGCACTGATCGGCCTGGATGATCTCAACATCGTCCTGGACGATACTGGGAGGAAAATCCAATTCAGAGAGGAACAGTAAGGGAACGAGATCTCACAATATCCCCACCTTAGAAAAATGTCGTCCCGACATTTCCCTACAGGTACGAAGCAAAACAAACAATGCAAAATAAATCGATCGAAATCCAAATCCAAATCAAAACTCGTCGAAATCCATACAGAACACACAATGCAATCAATCAAATGTCAATATGCAATGTTCATATGTCAATGTCAATCGGTTAGTCAAATCAATCTTACCGGTAGAACCTTCTGGTCATTGTTGATCCTCACGATGCTGTAAACTCTGTAGACTGTAGATGCGTGGCACCACTGGAGGTCGTGGCGCAACTGTCTCCCTCTGATCTCTGACAGCCCTATCATCCATCCTGTTCCCTTATCTCTCACTGTAGGCCCTCGAAACAATAGTCCTCTGCTTTCATGTACCCGTGCCAGAATCAGTCCTTCCACCCAGTCCTTTCTGAGGACAATCCTTGCTGTCCACAGTAAAAACACTGCCCCGTCAACAGGTAGCTCCGACCTGCATGTCGTTTACCACAGTGAATGCACTCGCCAGAACCACCGGACGATACTACAGATGCAGATCGTGATGCAGATCTCGATGCAGATCCCTTCGAACCCTCATACCTGCTTCTCTTCTCTCTATCTCTGCCAGAATCATCTCGTCGTACCTCATCTCTCCTCCTCTTGGTATCATCGTACCTCGATACCGGTGTCGCCAAGTCAATCTCTATCAATCGGGCTCGCTCCACCAGCTCAGAAAACTCATGGATCCGGAAAGGTACTAGTGGATGCCTCAGCTCTTTGTTCAATCCGTGCAGAAATCTATAACACTTCTCTTCGGCAGTAGGAATCAAATGAGCAGCATACCTCGCAAGTGCAGTAAACTCGGCCTCTTACTGCATCACTGACTTGCGGCCTTGCTCCAATCTCATGAAAGCTTCCTGCATCTGTCGCTGAGCTGACGGTGGTACAAACCACATCCTGAATACTGCAGTGAACTCATCCCAGGTGATCTCAGCATTGGTCTTTCCCTGAAATTTTTCTCTCTGCTGTCCAATCCACCATCTCTCCGCTTCTCCTTCGAACAGGAACACAGCCAAAGGTACTTTTCTATTTCTCGGACACTGCATACTGTCGAAAATCTTTTCTACTCTCAGGATCCAATCCTCAGCAGCCTGGGGTCCCACAGCCCCTTTGAACAATAGAGGCTTCAGCTTGTGAAACATCTGTAAGTGTCTGTCTACCTCTTCTTCCTTGCTCCCACTCATCTTGCTCTGGGCATCCCCCATAATATGTGCAATCGCAGTAGCCAACTGCATCATACTCTCTGAAGGTACTGGAGCTACGCTGTGTTGCTCATTCGGTACACTTGATTCTGCCGGAGGATCCATATCTTTTCACCTGCACAATTCAGAACAATAATACACACATGCAATGATGTATGCCAATGAAGCTCTTAAAGCTACCCAATCTACCCAATCTCTCAATCCAATCCTACAACTCTGGTAACAATTCATTCTTCCAATAACACTGCTCTGATACCAAAACTTTGTCACGCCCCAAGATCAAACTTGGAAAGAATGTCGATCAATTACTCCAACAATTTACCAGAGTCATCTAAAACCTTCAGTAAGCAATCTATCAAACATCTATAAAAATTTAAAACATCAATATATCAGTCGATTCATATCTCAAAATATCATGTACAATACTCAGGAACTACACTATCAATACAAGTAGAGAAATCTATCCTGTCCCGAGTACAAAAGAATCATCAATCGACCCAAAAGAACAAAACCTGAAGATCTGGATCAATTCCTATCTCATGCTCCCAAGCCCTGACATGAAAATATCAACCATATATAATGAGCTTTATAAAGCCCAGCAGGTCACCTAATACCTATAACTGAAATCAAAGCACGGCGATGCTATCAATATGCATGTCAATCTATCAATCTGTATCAGTCAATGGTCAATGAGTCTATGCAATCCGGAAATCAATAGTCAATAAAACCAGTCAATGCAGCGGCAGGAAAACCGATAAATTAACTCAATCAATCAATATCGGTCAATCAAATCGATGCAGTCGAATCAATACAATCTAATCAATGAAATCAATCAAGGAAAGCAATACAAAACAATGAATCTATAAAGCAGTCAGTACAGCGCAGAAACAGTAGCGATGGCGAATCTATAAAATCTAGGCAGCCATATCAATGAATCTATTCGATGTCCATATCCATGTTACCAATGCAATATCTATATCTATCCATGTTCATAACAATGCTCAGTAATATCAATGCTCGGTGATCGATCGATGAAATCAATAAAGTAGAAATCGATAAAGCAATAGATCCGTAAGTCAATATAGTAAACATGCATTCAATACGATAATACTGAACAAGTACAATCAACTGGTCATGTTGCTGTTGTAGAATCCATATTGCTGTTGTAGATATCCATATTGCTGTTGTAGATATCTATATTGCTGTTGTAGATATCTATACATTGGTTCTATGAAAAGAGTCGTCACTCTATTGCCCGTCGGCCTATAATCTCCTTATGACTCCCATCGTTATATCCATGATCCATGATCTATGATTTAAAGGAAAGCCCGTCGGCCCACCATCCTGTACAAGTATCATCTCCAACCAATGTTCAACCAGGTTATACGTGTTTCAGTATCAGTAATCAATCAATAATCAATATTAAAGCAATCATATCAATAATAATATGCATATCGATTCAATCTATCAGTTTCAGACAAATCAGGAAAACTACAAAAATCAGGCAGAGTAACGGCAGTCTATCAAATTTACACAAAAATCCTGCAAAAAGATACAAATTCCGAATTTCTCCAAATTACCAACGAATATCCACGGCATCAATACAAGACTATCAATGTAAAGAATCCAAATCAATCAAGTCCAGATATTATTCTATTCGATTAAAATCACGTAGAATCAATTCCGACCGATAAAATCTTCATAGAATACAGTCAAATCGTGTACAATAGTCATATCTATAACATACTAGAAGTTGTGCGGTGAAAGTTGTGCCAAATCAAAATCATGTCTAAAAGTAGACTACGAAAATACAAAACAGTGCACAACTCGATCAAAACACAATATCTCTGAAAACAAAAACAGGGTTCGGAGTCCTTACCATGAGATCTTCACTTTTCCCAACAGCAGCGTCGGACGAAAAGCGCTCCGCGGCCTCCAAAACCAAGCTTTTCTTCTTTTTCCCTTTCTCTTTCTCTCTCCTCAAAATATCTGATTTTAAAATATGAATTTCTCTCTCCTCAAAACGAGCTCATTTCCTTATATCATACTCAGATCGGCCTGGCCGATCGCCCGATCATCCCGAGACGATCAGACCAAATTCTGATCGTCCTGGACCATTCCTAGGGCGATGATCAGGACGGTATTGTGAACAGTGCCGATCGTCCTAGACGATCTCAATATCGTCCTGGACGATCCTGTCTAGAAATAGCTCCAGAAATCAGCTGTTTGAATGCACTGATCGGCCTGGACGATCTCAACATCGTCCTAGACGATACTGGGAGGAAAATCTAATTCAGAGAGGAACAGTAAGGGAACGAGATCTCACAAAGACATAGAATCAATTATATCAATCGAATCTTGGAGGATATGAATTCATTTTACAAACTCACTATAAGAGCTCTCGAGGATAATAGGAACCCCTCTAAACTTGAAGATTTTACAAATCCAAAATATTATCCTAAATTCATGAAATCCCTTAGAAGACAATCATATGAAAGAAAACATAGGAATATTTTTCTTAATGTTAAATGTAACAATTGTGGATTTTTGGGACATATATCTCACACCTGCACTTTAAAGATGAAACCTAATTTGGTGTGGAGAACTAAGATGCATAAACCTAGACATATCATACATGCATCTGATTATAAATTTCATAAAGGTGAACCCAAACTAGTTTGGGTTCCCAGGTCTAACATTTGAGAATTTTGCAGGAATACTCTCACACAAGACCTCGCGAGAGTATATGGTACCTGGACAGCGGATGTTCAAAGCACATGAATGGAGATACTGCTCACTTCATAACGCTGGAAGCCAGGAGTGTAGGCAAGGTTACACTTGGAGATAATACCACAAAGAAAGTGGTTGGATCAGGTATGATTGGAAATTTGAAAAACTTTTTCATAGACAATGTTTTATTAGTTGAAGGCTTAAAACATAATTTGCTTAGCATAAGTCAGCTATGTGATAAGGGCTATAATGTAAAATTTTTACCTACTAGCTGCATAATTAGCCTAAATGGGAAAATTGTTTTAAATGGAAAAAGGGTGAATAATGTCTACATGCTAGATTTAAATTGTATTCAATCTCCTACTGCTTTTTGTTTGAAAACTGTTTCTGATGAATCATGGCTTTGGCATAGGAAACTTTGTCATTCTAGTATGAAAAATCTTAGAAGAATTACCCAAAAGAATTTGGTGAGAGGAATACCTAAACTAGACTTTACTAAGGACCATCTATGTGATGCATGTCAATTAGGAAAACAAGTAAAGTCCTCTTTTAAGTCCAATAAAGATCTTAGGACCAGTAAACCTTTAGAAATTCTACACATGGATCTTTTTGGACCTGTAAGCACTGTTAGTCTAGGAGGAAAGGTATATGGATTTGTTATAGTATATGATTTTTCAAGATTCACCTGGGTTAAATTTCTTTTTCATAAGAGTGAATCATTTGAGAAATTCAGAAAATTTTCAACTTGGATACAAAGAAAACTATGATATGAAATAATCTCTATACAAAGTGATCATAGAGGAGAATTTGAAAATGAAAGATTTGAAGATTTCTGTAAAGAAAAGGGGATTGATCACAATTTTTCTGCACCTAGAACTCCTCAACAAAATGGAGTAGTTGAAAGAAAGAACATAACATTAATGGAAGCCGCCCGAGCAATGTTAGCAGAATACTCGCTTCCTAGATATTTTTGGGCTGAGGCGGTTAGCACTGCATGCTATGTTCTGAATAGGGTGAATGTGAGATCAAATTTGAATAAAACACCCTATGAGTTGCTAAAAGGTAGAACACCAAATTTGTCTCATTTGCATGTATTTGGTTGCAAGGTGTTCATACATAATAATGGAAAATCTGCCTTAGGAAAATTTGATCCAAAATCAGATGAAGGAATTTTTGTTGTATATTCAAGTGTTGGAAAATCTTATAGAGTATTCAATAAAAGAACTTTAGTCATTGAAGAAACCACACATGTTGTTTTTGATGAAAATGGAAACATGAAAGAGCCAAATGTTGTTGAAGAAGAAATTGAAGAAAACTCCCAAAAGATTGATAGATTAAATTTGGAAGAAAATGTTGAAGAAAATTTAGAAAGAGAAGACCCTTTGCCTAGAGATTTGAGATTTTCTAAAAACCACCCAAAGGAATTGATTATAGGTGAACCAAGTGAGGGTGTTAGAACTAGGCGTGGATTAAACAAGGAAGTCAATCATTCAGCATTTATTTCAACTAATGAACCCACTAACATTGATCAAGCACTTTCAGATGAATTTTGGATATTGGCCAAGCAAGAAGAGTTAAATCAATTTGTGAGAAATAAAGTTTGGGAACTAACTACAAGGCCAAAAGTTCAAAGTGTTGTTGGAACCAAGTGGGTGTTCAAAAATAAAATGAATGACTCAGGAGTAGTCATTATAAATAAGGCTAGATTAGTAGCTAAGGGGTATAATCAAATTGAAGGAATTTATTTTGAGGAAACTTTTGCCCCTGTAGCTAGACTTGAAGCAATTAGGGTTTTACTAGCATTTGCCTGTTTTAAAGGTTTTAAATTGTTTCAAATGGATGTCAAAAGTGCCTTTTTAAATGGGGTAATTGAGGAAGATGTTTTTGTAGAACAACCTCCAGGTTTTAAAAATTCTAAATTTCCAAATCATGTTTTCAAATTAAAAAAGGCATTATATGGATTGAAACAGGCACCTAGGGCTTGGTATGAGAGGTTGAGCACCTTCCTACTTGAAAGATCTTTTGAAAAAGGAAGTGTGGATACAACTCTCTTTTTGAGGAAAATTGGAAAGGATATATTTATTGTTCAAATTTATGTGGATGACATCATCTTTGGATCTTCAAATAAACATCTTTGTGATGACTTTTCTAAAACAATGAGTAGTGAATTTGAAATGAGTCTAATGGGAGATTTAAATTACTTTCTAGGATTTAGCATTAAGCAACTTGAGGAAGGTACTTTTCTTAGTCAAACTAAATATATTAAGGACATCCTCAAAAAAATATGAAATGGACAATGCTAAACCTGTTAGTACACCAATGAGTTCTTCAGTTCAGTTGGATAAGGACCTTAAGGGAAAATCTGTTGATCAAAAGAAATTTAGAGGGATAATTGGATCTTTACTTTACTTGACTGCTAGCCGACCAGATATTATGTTCAGTGTTTGCCTATGTGCTACATTTCAATCAGATCCAAAAGAATCACATTTGACAGCAGTGAAAAGGATTTTAAGATATCTACTAGGAACTCAAAACTTAGGAATTTGGTATCCTAAGTTTAGCTCTTCATTTGAAATTATTGGTTACTCAGATTCTGACTTTGCAGGCTGTAGAGTGGATAGGAAAAGCACTTCTGGAACATGTCAATTCATTGGAAATTCATTAGTTTCATGGTCTAGTAGAAAACAAAATTCAGTGGCACTATCTACTGCAGAAGCAGAATACATTGCATTAGGAAGTTGTGTGGCAAAGTACTTTGATTAAAACAACAGTTGATTGATTTAGGATTAACTATAGGAACTATTCCAATTTATTGTGACAATACTAGTGCTATTTGCATTTCCAAAAATCCTATTCAACATTCTAGAACCAAACACATTGATATAAGGCATCATTTCATAAGGGATCATGTATCCAAAGGAGAAATTGAACTCATACATGTTTCAACTGAAAATCAACTTGCAGATATTTTTACAAAACCTTTAGCTTTTGATATCTTCAGTACTTTAAGAACAAGGCTTGGTATTATTGATTTGAATGCTTAACTAAAATGTCTTTGCAACATTGATATTTGTTATGTTTTGTTTTGTTTTTTTTTATTTTATGAAATTTTGTGTGTTTTGAATGAATTGTTTTTGTATTTATGGTTTTATTTTATGTTTTCTGTGTTTTTGAATGTTTTGTTTGATTTTCTTAATTTAAAAAAAAAAAAAAATTTGGAGGAAATCGTCCAGGACGAAATTGGTTTCGTACGGGACGATGTGTGAAGGAACAGTTTGCGCGAATTTTAATCATTTTGAGAGCAGTTTTTAATTAGATCGTCTGTACGATTTGTGATCATCCAGGACGAATTTTTTTTTCTCAAACGTCGGGACGATTGAATGCAGCGGTTGAGTGGATAAGACAGTTTTTAATATGAACTTTGTCTGTACGAAATTTTTGTTTGTCCAGACGAACATGTGTCGGTTCATTGTAGGGGACGGTTTTCAAGAGTCATTAAAACGATTCACTTTTTGATCGTCTGTACGAAATTTTTTCGTCTGTACGATCGGTCAAGTCAAAAAGCCTGTACGAAGGGACGCATCGTAAGTTGTGTTGATTACGAAAAGCCGTTACATTTTGGATGAATCGGATCGTCTGTACAAAATTATATCGTCCAGACGAACGATAATTTTTCGTCCAGGACGAATATTTTCGTCCAGGACGAACATATCGTTTTTCTTTAAATATGAAGGCTTTCAACCTTAACAATCACACTTCCAAACTTCTTTTTCAATCCCTTTCTACATCAAATCAACAATGACCTCCTCTAGCAAAAGACAAAAGGTTTTGGTGAAGAAACCAAATAGGAATGCCCGAGACAACTTTCTTTCCAAGGCAAATGAGGAATCTTTCCCTCATTTTGCATCCGCAAAAATTACTCCGTCTCGCATTCTTATCCAAACAGAGTTGAAATTTCGGGTATTGCACATCTTCGCCTCAACCCAATTTCAGTTCATTCTTTCTCTCGCCCACTTCTACAATAAGCAAACCTACCATTACTTTCTAGCTAACATGAGTTTCAATTCTGACCACTCCACCATTAGTTCTTATGTTTTTAAGCAAAAAGTGGAGATCACCAAGCATGACCTTGGTGCATTTTTAAACTTAAGAACTGAGGGATATAGATCCCCCACCCTAATGTCAGAAACCTCCTTCAAATGGTTTCAAATCAATAGGGTAATTAGAGAAAATGCTATTGACAATCATGTTGCTAGAGTCTCCGGTATGACCCAAGATACCCGAATCATCCAGCATATCCTTCGATCCTCAATCATTCCTAAAGCTGGTGATAGGATTAACATTACTCCTCTCCTTTCTTGTCTAACTTTTTTAATCATGAAAGGACATCCTATTGACGAAGCCCAACTTATCATAGACCATATCTATGGGCTTTCAGAAATAGGACATGCAGATCAGAAGAGGAAGAAGAACATTTCATTAGGACACTTAATTACTTATATCTTGGAAAAGAAATACAATATAATGCATCCTGATGAAGAATATGAAGAGCCAGTTTACTATAACGATGCATCATTCAGATTGCTCTTCAAGGAGGAAAAAGAAAAAGAAAAAGCACATGCTAGTGCTTTAGAATAGGAAGAAGAAGAAGGAGTGCAAGCTTCTGCTTCTCAATCAGATTACCAGAATCTGATTGAGAGATTTGATAGATTAGAGACTCACATTGATCAAAGATTTGATCAATTTGATGCTCAACTTACGCAGCAGCAACATGACATTGGTAATATTAAAGATGAAGTTCATGAAATTAATACCAATGTAATGTTGATGGCCTCCTACTTCAATCTCTTTGGCGGGATACCTCCTCCTCCTCCTCCAGAACAGTAGAAATATTTTTATGTGTGTCTGTTGTATTTTTTTTTTGTTTTTATCTTATCTGTTTTATTGTTAAGTGTTTGTTTTTATGTTTTTAAGTTCAAATTTTTTTTATGTAATTCGTTTCTTTAATATCAATGAAAGTTTGTTTTTATTAGATTTGTTTTGAAATGTGGTTAATGTTTATGAATTTCATTAGTATTATTTAATCTACATAGTGCTTAAATTCGATTGTAATTTGAGATTATCTATATTAGAAAATCTAGACTTTCTTAATTTATAAGTTGTATATAACTTGTTGTAATTAGAACTTTTAAATTCATGTCTATTCATTTAGACTACATAAAAGTTAATATTACTATTGCAATTTAGATATTTTCTTATTTTGTATTTTTATGCTCAAGAGATATTTATGTACCTAGAAATATTTGAAATTTTAGATTATAGATTTTGGAAAGAATTGGTCTAATTACTCTTGAACATAGTACAAATGTACAAAAATCAAAAGGAACTCGCAAAAATTTGCAAAGTGAAAAAGAGGCACAAAATAAGCCCAACCAAGAGAAAATGCACAAAAATGTGCCCCAAAATTTTGAAAAAGATGCGCAAAGCGCCACATGAGGTAATTCTCTTCTTTCCAAATTCGTTCAATCTCTTAATTCAAATTGATCTTATGTTCATTTATATTCTATTGAACTTTGAAATATAGAATTTTTATACATCTCTCTTGTAATGATTTTCTATAGTCAAATGTCTAAATTGAATCATGTCTTTGATAAATTCTTCTTACTTACAATGTTATATCACTTCTTAAATTTTATGAATTTCTATGATTGACCTAATATCTTTAGTTTAAAAATTACATACCATATTGAAAGTTTGATGGGGATGTTAAGCCCTATGAACTTAGTCCCAAAGCTAACAAAGAGAGGTGAATTGGATAATAAAAAGGATTCTTTAAACAAAGAAATAAAATCACAAACCAAATCACCACAAGGAAAACCAAGTGCGGAAATTAAAATGCGGAAGCAATAATAAGAAAAGAACACACCAGATTTATAGTGGTTCGGTCAAACCTTGACCTACGTCCACTCCTTGGAGGCACCCTCCAAGTATCGGACTAACACAAAGTGACTCTCCTTTAACCCCCACAGCTAGGCGGAGAAGCCCTTACAAAATCACTTCCACCTCTCCCGGTGCGGCGGAGTTGCCGGGTCCTTTGACACCAAAGAGACTTCTTCTTTCGTGAACTTACCTCGAGACAAGCCTTGAATCCGATGGTACTAAGGTGTGAGTTTGCCGAAGCAACCGTGTGGAACCCCCTCCACACTCCCTTGAGCCCCCCCCTCACAGGATCTTCTCCCTCTTTCAAACTCCACCATTTCCTCTCTCCCTTTCAAGCTCTCTCTTCAAGTTTCCCCCACAAGAACGAAGCTATAATGGCTTCCAAAGACACTTACAAAGTGTCATGCCAAAGCTTAAATAGAAGCTCTCAAAATGAGCTCATTAATGCAAGTTGCCGACATTATCGTCCAGGACGATAGACATATCGTCCTGGCCGATCAGTACAAATTAAGCTCATTAGCCCGGGATGATTAGAGACGATCAGAAGAAAATTGGTTACATCGTCCAGGCCGATCTCACGATCGTCCTGGCCGATACGTTTAAAACTGATTTCAATCGTCCTGATCATAGCCCTGAATACAAGCTGTCCGATGAAGATCGTCCAGTCCATCGTCTTGGCCGATCATTCGATCGTCCCGGACGATGTGATCGTATCAATCAACCATTAATGCTTTCCAAAGATACCAGATCAATTTTAGGCATGATTGAGTTAGATCGTCCTGGACGATAATAATATCGTCCGGGCCGATTTCCTAAAACAAAGAATTCCTAAACTGATTATGGCGGCTGATTCTTTCTGAATTGAGATTATCATCCTGGCCGATACAGGTATCGTCTAGGCCGATCTGTTGACGGCTGCCTTAATGAGGATGCCCTAAATAGGGTTTCTGATTTTGGACAGATCATCCAAGACGATATAAATATCGTCCCGGCCAATATTACCAAAAATAGAAAACTTATAGGGAACAACAGGAGATCTTCTAAATTACAATCCAACTGGTCCCACACCAAATACAACAGACTCAAGAAAGGAAAAAGATTTCAAACGGACTCAGACCTAGTCTACCCAATCTTGAGCTGATTCCAAATTGCAGTTTGATCGTGGGAACCTGAAACGTTAGCACATAAGGCAATCATTGAGAAATAAGGAATGTTTGCTATCATCAAAATTATAGATCCGCAACAATCTCCCCCTTTTTGATGATGGCAAAACATTTCAATTTAAATTTTTATAAAAGTAAATCCTCCTAATCTCCCCCTCACTAGAATAAATCCTTTTTTTTTTTTAAATAGGTGAGATGAAAATATTTCTGTTGTTTTAAAATTTTTGAAAAGAAAAAAGATACAACGTTCTCCCCCTTTGACATTATCAAAAAGAGAGGAGGCACAAACAAAAAACAAAACGAACAAAAAACATTCCCTGATCAAGTGAAAAAACAAATGTTCTTAAAATGAGAAAGTTACCTCTGGGTTTTAATCAAAAAACTTAATAGAATTGGATTGACAACACATAGCCCAGTAAAGGTTAGAAAATCAAGAATTGATAATCCAAACTCAAGTTCTTTAAAAAGGCTCAAAAACTTTTTAATTCAATATCTAAATCAAGGAATAAATTAGAGAAAGAAACAGTAATTTTTCAAAACTCCTTTCATAAAATATATCTAATAGAAGATTAATGCACGATTTGTTGAATCATGAATCAAGATTTTTAACCAAGCATCGAAAAATCAAGGGTTTTCTTAAGCTTTAAGAAGTTTAAGAATGATAAGCATTAAAATTTAGTGGGCTCATTTTATGCCTCTTGACAATTGGTTGGTGCACTGCGCATCTTTTGATACACTTTGTGTATTCTATATTTTTCAATTTTGGCGCTTTGCCCTTCTTTTATTTTTGGCATCATTGGCCAATTTTTTTGATTATGCTACCTTTATGAAATCTTAAATACCAAAAGTAAACCCATATTATTGATAAAGCAAATTTCTTGATTAAGAAAATTTTGAATTAGATTCAACAACTTGCAAAAGATTCCTATGCGATAAATAAAATATAGGGAGATAAAAAATTTAGTTTCAAAAATCAATTTAAAAAATGAAAAAGATTTTAAATCAAAAGTAGAAAAACCTCTTTTAGGAAACAGAGATTAAAAGTCAAAAACATGATTTTCCTTCCTTTGATTGTTTTTAGAGAAGTCAATCACAACTTACTAAAGATTTCAAGAAAAATTAGGAAGTAAATTTTTCATTTCTAGAAAAGTGAATGTGTGTGTAGATCAGAGAAAAATTTTTACGAAAAAAAAAAAAATAATTTCAAAGAATAAACAAAACAAAAACGCAAAATAAAAAAGAAAAAACATAAAAACAAAAATACAACAAAAAAGAAACACAAAAACACAACACAAAAAAATACGAAAGGCTCTTAACCATTATCTCTCTCCTGGTCCAATGCTTCAGAGACCAGATCTGCCCATGAGATTTTTTGCCTTTCATTATTTCCTCAGTTTAAATTTAACTTCGCCTTACCCTTTTCTTTTGCAGGGAGAATTCTTAAATTAGGGCACTCATTTTTCATATGTCCAGGTTTCCTGCATCTAAAACAAATAACGTCAGAGGAAATATGGACATCCTTACCACTTTTACCTTTCTTACACTTTTGCTTATGCATTGGTGAGCTTTGTGATTTGCTTGACAATTCATTGCTATCGTCACCAACTAAGCTTCCTCTTTCCGTATCTTCGGCTTTTAGAACGATCGTCTTACCTGCATCCAAAAGTCTTTGACTCAACCCTTGCTCGTAGGCAATGAGTGAGCCAATCAAATTATCAATAGAATAATCATTCAAATCTTTAGACTCACAAATAGCAACAACTTTAGAATCAAATTTATCCAGTAGACATCGAAGAATTTTGTTAACTTTTTCAAAATTTGAAAAATCTTTTCCTAAGGCATGCAATGATGTAGTAATTTGAATGAACCTTGTATACATGTCTAAAATCGTTTCAAAAGGTTTCATAGAAAACATTTCAAAATCATGCATTAAAATATTCAACTTGGATTGCTTGATTTCACTAGTGCCTTCGTATATGGTGTGCAATTTATCTTAAACTTCATTGCCGGTAGTGCACGTGGATATTAACATAAAATCATCAGAACTTAAAGCTCAGAAAAAATAGTACAAAGAATTTGCATTTAATTGAGCATCCATTCGTTCATACCTATTCCATTGATTAAAAGGAATATCAGTTTTAATTCCATTAACAATACGTGATAGTGATGAATAACCAGTTAAAATCATATGCCACATACGAAAATCAATCGATTGCAAAAAAGTAGACATGCGAATTTTCCAAAAATCAAATGTAATATTTTCAAACAATGGTGGTCTAGTGATTGAATATCCTTCCGCAAAAGTATGATTAGCAATGGATCAAAATTCAAAAGCTTTTAAAAACTTATTTTATGAAACCTGCTCTGATACCACATGAAAGTTCGATGGGGATGTTAAGCCCTATGAACTTAGTCCCAAAGCTAACAAAGAGAGGTGAATTGGATAATAAAAAGGATTCTTTAAACAAAGAAATAAAATCACAAACCAAATCACAACAAGGAAAACCAAGTGCGGAAATTAAAATGCGGAAGCAATAATAAGAAAAGAACACACCGGATTTATAGTGGTTCGGTCAAACCTTGACTTACGTCCACTCCTTGGAGGCACCCTCCAAGTATTGCACTAACACAAAGTGACTCTCCTTTAGCCCCCACAGCTAGGCGGAGAAGCCCTTACAAAATAACTTCCACCTCTCCCGGTGCGGCGGAGTTGCCGGGTCCTTTGACACCAAAGAGACTTCTTCTTTGGTGAACTTACCTCGAGACAAGCCTTGAATCCGATGATACTAAGGTGCGAGTTTGCCGGAGCAACCGTGTGGAACCCCCTCCACACTCCCTTGAGCCCCCCCTCACAGGATCTTCTCCCTCTCTCAAACTCCACCCTTTCCTCTCTCCCTTTCAAGCTCTCTCTTCAAGTTTCCCCCACAAGAACGAAGCTACAATGGCTGCCAAAGACACTTACAAAGTGTCATGCCAAAGCTTAAATAGAAGCTCTCAAAACGAGCTCATTAATGCAAGTTGCCGACATTATCGTCCAGGATAATAGACATATCATCCTGGCCGATCAGTAAAAATTAAGCTCATTAGCCCGGGACGATTTGAGACGATCAGAAGAAAATTGGTTACATCGTCCAGGCCGATCTCACGATCGTCCTGGCCGATACGTTTAAAACCGATTTCAATCGTCCTGATCATAGCCCTGAATACAAGCTGTCCGATGAAGATCGTCCAGTCCATCGTCCTGGCCGATCATTCGATCGTCCCGGACGATGTGATCGTATCAATCAACCATTAATGCTTTCCAAAGATACCAGATCAATTTTAGGCATGATTGAGTTAGATCGTCAGGGCCGATTTCCTAAAACAAAGAATTCCTAAACTGATTATGGCGGCTGATTCTTTCTGAATTGAGATTATCGTCCTGGCCGATACAGGTATCGTCCAGGCCGATCTGTTGACGGCTGCCTTAATGAGGATGCCCTAAATAGGGTTTCTAATTTTGGATAGATCGTCCAGGACGATATAAATATCGTCCCGGCCGATATTACCAAAAATAGAAAACTTATAGGGAACAACAAGAGATCTTTTAAATTACAATCCAACTGGTCCCACACCAAATACAACAGACTCAAGAAAGGAAAAAGATTACAAACTGACTCAGACCTAGTCTACCCAATCTTGAGCTGATTCCAAATTGCAGTTCGATCGTGGGAACCTGAAACGTTAGCACATAAGGCAATCATAAAGAAATAAGGAATGTTTGCTATCATCAAAATTATAGATCCTCAACACCAATGTCAATCAGAATTTAGATTAAATTTTAAAAATGAATTTCATATAATTCCTTACATTTATTGTCTATTTCTTATTCACTTTTTGTTGCTGTCAAAAAGGGGGAGAAATTATTGTGTTTTCTGTTATTGTGTTTTCTGTTGTGTTTTGTGTTTTCTATTTTTAATTGTTCTCTTTGCAAGTTTTTTTTATTTGTTTTAAAATTTTTTGAAAAACAAAAATATTGTTCTTTATGCCTCCTTATTTTCATGTACTCATAAATTCAGGGGGAGTTTAGGAGATTGCAGATTTGTTTTAACTTGAAACCATACAAATAATAATTGTTTTGCCATCATCAAAAAGGGGGAGATTGTTTGAATAGTTGCTATTTGAATGATTTATATTTATGCAACTTATGTAGTTTTGATGATTCCAAACATTATTGTTCAAATGTATAGTTATCTCCTAACAATTTCAGAAGATTTGCACTTGCTCTTGTGTGTACTAACATTTTAGAAAAATCAGACTCTAGACTACGATAACTTCAAATCAAATTCAATATGAGATATTTTGTTTATTTGAAGTTTGCCTTTTCTTTAAATTAATTTTGAAAGGGAGTGATTGTAATTGAGTGAATAAAATCTCACACACACAAATAAGGAGATCTTAAAATTCTATACTGATCGTACAGGACGATATTTATCGTACAGGACGATCTATCAGTTATCTCCTATAGAGCACTTGGAACGAATAGGAATTTGCTCGAAAAATTTTTCTAAGTCCTATTCGTCCAGGATGAAATTTATTATCGTCCCGGACGATGGGTTCTCTGTCAACTTTTCGTCCAGATGAATTTTATCATCGTACGAGGTGACCTGTCCTCTGGAAAATTTTCGTCCAGATGAAAATAAATATCGTACCGGACGATCAGCTCTCTGGAAAATTTTTGTCCAAACGAAAACAAGTTATCGTCCGCGGCGATTGGTCCTCTGGAAAATTTTCGTCCAGATGAAATAAATAATCGTCTAGGACGATCGGCTCTCTGGAAAATTTTTGTCCAGACGAATATATTTTCGTCCAAACGATTAACCGACTTAGAATAGTTTTCAGCAGTTTCTAGAACCGACCTTATAATAACCGTTCGTACTGGATGAACCTAGTTCATACAGGACGATCAGCTGTACGAAGTCATTTCGTACACATATACAAATTGGGTCGTTTCAGATCGTTTAAGTAAATTCGTCCAGGACGATCCAGGATCGTACAGGACGATCCACTGCGTACAGAATTGAAAATATGCAGTTTTTGGGCGGTTTTTCATGTCTTTTGTATAAATAGTCCAAATTAGACTACCACCCAATCTTTTTGTCATTTGATCTTTGTGCCTCTTGAGAGAATAGCCAAGGAGAGAGTGGAAGAGAGCATTCAAAGGAGGATTTCTACCATTGGAGCGAGAAGGCTTCACTTGGATTACTAAGGTAAGAGTCTCTACTTGTGAAATTGGATTTCTTCACTCTTTTCCTTCCTCCTTCTAGATTCTTGTGAGAAGATCAGTCAAGGAGATCCGGTTCTCAGCCGACACTTGGAGAGTGTGAATAGCCGTAGGGTTCTCTGCCCACACTAGGAGAGTGTAAAAGGACGACGGTTCTCTGCCCACACTAGGAGAGTGTAAAAGGACGACGGTTCTCTGCCCACACTAGGAGAGTGTAAACGGACGAAGGTTCTCTGCCAGCACTGTGGATTGTGTAAAAGGACGACGGTTCTCTGCCGCACCGGGTAGTGGTGAAAAGAGTGTGTTGTAAAGGCTTCTCCGCCTTGCTGTGGGTGCTAAAGGAGAGTCACTTTGTGGTATTAGTGCAATACTCAGAGGGTGCCTCTGAGGAGTGGATGTAGGTCTGGTTATAGACCGAACCACTATAAATCTGGTGTCATTTACTTTATTGCTTTTACGTTTCCGCATTTTAAAGTTTAGTTTTAACAACTCTGTGGTTGAAAAACATTTTTCTACAAACTTTAAAAAAAAATTTATTTCGGTTCAACTTTATCATTAAGAGGGTTTAAAATTTTTAAAACTACCAATTCACCCCCCTCTTGGTAGCCGTGGGACATTTACTTAGGCTTAACAACCTAATTACTGGACTCAACATCCTCCAAATGCTAATCAACCTTCTTCATGGATTGTTGAATATAAGTAATCACACTGATGTTGTCACTTTCAATTATAACACCAATACTCTCAAGCATCTATCCTTGAATGAAATCCCGAAGAGCTAGGATAGCTTCCAATTCTAATTGAGCAATGTCGTAATGCAAAGAATTCCTACGAAAAGCAAGAAGCACTCTACCTTTGCAATCTCTGAAAATGCTACCAATACCATCCCGGTAATTAGATAGCAAAGAAGAATGAACGTTAATCTTTATCCAGTTTAGCGGTGGAGGGTGCCAAGAATTCAAATACTCCCAAGAGAGGTTAGCACCCCAGCTATCTAGGAAAGGATAAAGACTAGAATTAGCTAAAGAGATAACATTCACCGCAACCATAGAGGTAGACATTGCAGCTTTCCCATGCTTGATAAGATTACGGTTCTTCCAATTCAAGAAAATTGTGGTGCAGTACAATCTAACCAATCCTGGATTGCTGTCAGATTGCCGTCTAAGTTCCATTAAACATTCATTAAGAGTATGAAAATGTTTATAGCAAATCCCCACTCTCTAATTTTGGAAATAATTTCAGTAACAAACTTGAAGGGAACAACAATATCTTCATAGCTTTCAACCTCATAGCAGCCTGTAGCACAAGAGTCACTAGTAGCCAATCTTCTGAATTTAAGGAAAGAGTTAGAAGGGATAGCAAACTTACTTAACCTCCACCAAAACAATTCCACATTGAAGTTGAGTTTAAGCTTCCTTAACCAATCATAAAAACAATCATCAAGAGCATTATTTCTCTTGTTAATCACAGCTTCAAATGCCAATGCTGAAATTGAACAACCCGAAAGCTTCTTAATTGATTCCAGCATATCACTGCTGAAAGTTCGTTAGGGATGTTAAGCCCTATAGAACTGGCCCAAGGCTAATAAAGATATAGAGAGGTGAATCATTATTTAAAACAAACACAATCTTAAATCCAAAAACAAGATTCACCAAAATCAAAACCAACGATGCGGAAATTAAATGCGGAAGCAATAATAAGAAAAGAACACACCAGATTTATAGTGGTTCAGTCAAACCTTGACCTACGTCCACTCCTTGGTGGCACCCTCCAAGTATTGCACTAAACTAAGTGTCTCTCCTTTAGCCCCCACAGCTAGGTGGAGAAGCCCTTTCAAAATCACTTCCACCTTCCCCGGTGCGGCGGAGTCGCCGTATCATTTGACACCAAAGAGATCTTCTTTTTTGATGAACTTCCCTTGAGACAAGCCTTTAATCCAACGGTATTAAGATGCAAGTATGCCGGAGCAACCGTGTGGAATCCCCCTCCACACTCCCTTGAGTCCCCTCTCACAGGATCTTCTCCCTCTCTCAGACTTCACCCTTTCCTCACTCCCTTTCAAGCTTTTTTTTTCAAGTTTCCCCCATAAGAACGAAGCAACAATGGATTCCAAAGACACTTACCAAGTGTCATGTCATAGCTCAAAAAGAAGATCTTAAAACAAGCTCATTAATGCAAGTTGCCGACATTATCGTCCAGGATGATATACATATCATCCTGTACGATCTGCATAATTTCAGCTCATCAGCCCGGGATTATTTGGGACGATCAGAAGAAAATTGGTTACATCGTGCTGGCCGATATCACGATCGTCCGGGCTAATTAGTTTAAAACCGATTTCAATCGTCTTGATCATCGCCCTAAATTCGAGCTATCCGATGTAGATCGTCCAGGACATCATCGCAGTCGATCCTGCGATCGTCTCGGATGATGTGATTGTATCAATCAACCATTAATGCTTTCCAAAGATATCAGATCAATTTAGACATAATTGAGTTATATCGGCCTAGACGATATAAATAGTGTCCTGGCCGATTTCCTAAAACAAAGAATTCCTAAACTGATTATGGCGGTTGATTCTTTCTGAATTAATACTATCGTCCTGGACAATACAGGTATCGTCCAGGCTGATCAGCTCATGATGGCTCCCTTAATGAGGATGCCCTAATTAGGGTTTCTATTTTTGGACAGATCGTCCAGGACGATATAAATATCGTCTCGGATGATATAAATATCATCCCGGACGATGTTACCAAAAAAGAACTCTTTAGAGAATAATAGAAAATCTTTCAAGTTACAAATCATCAGGTGCCAAACTAAATACAACAGACTCAAGAACAGAAAAAGTGTACAAACTGACTCAGACCTAGTCTACCCAATCTTGAGCTGGTTCCAAATTGTAGTCTGATTGTGTGGACCTGAAATGTTAGTACAAAAGGCAGTCATAGAGAAATAAGAATGTTTGTTATTATTAAAATCATTGACCATAGATTCGCAACAATCTCCCCCTTTTTGATGATGAGAAAACATTTCAATTTGAATTTTCAAAAGAATAAATACTCTTCCTAATCTTCCCCTCACTAGAATAACACTTTTAAAGAATAGGAGAGATAAAAATATTTTTGTTAGTATTAATTTTAACATTACAAAAATGATAACAGTACAAAAATTCAACAATATGTTCTCCCCCTTTGACATTATCAAAAAGAGAGGAGGCACAAACAAAAAATCAAAACAAACAAAAGATAAAAAACGTTCCCTGATCTAGTGAAAGAAAAAAAATTCTTAAAATGAGAAAGTTACTCCTTAGTTTTAATCAAAAACTTAGTAGAATTGGATTGACAACATATAGCCCAGAAAAGCTTAGAAATTCAAAATTTGATCATCCAAACTCAAGTTCTTTTAAAAGGCTCAAAAACATTTTTATTCAATATCTAATTCAAAAAATAAATTAAAGAAAGAAACAGTTATTTTTCAAAAACTCATTCCATAAAATATATCTAATAGAAGATCAATTCTAGAATTGTTGAATCAAGAATCAAGATTTTCAAACTCAAGTATCGAAAGTATCAAGGATTTTCTTAAGCTTTTAAGAATATCAAGAATGGTAAGCATTAAATTTGTGGGCTTATTTTATGCCTCTTGACAATTGGTTGGCGCACTACGCATCTTTTGATACACTTTGTGTATTATATTTTTTTTTTCTTTAAGTTAGCATCTTTGCGCATCTTTTATTTTTGGCATCATTGGCCAATTTTTTCGAATATGCTACCTTTCTGAAATCTTAAAAACAAAAGTAAACCCATACTAAAAAACAAATTTCTTGATTAAGAAAATTAAGATGTAGATTCAGCACCTTGTAAAAGATTCCTATGCGATAAGTCAAATGTAGGGAGATAAAAAAAATTTATTTCAAAAACCAATTTAAAAGAAGAAAAAGATTTTAAATGAAAAGTAGAATAACCTCTTTTGGAAAATAGAGATTGAGAGTCAAAAACATGAGTTTTCTTCCTATGATTGTTTTAGAGAAGTCAAACACAACTTCCCAAAGATTTCAAGAAAAAATAAGAAGTAGATTTTTCATTTTTAGAAAAGTGAATGTGTGTGTTAATAAAAAAAAAGAACTTTCACGAAAATGAAAATATCAAAAAATAAATAAAACTAAAACACAAAAATAAAAAAGAAAAACACAAAAACACAACAAAAAAACACGAATGGCTTTTAACCAATATCTTTCTCCTAGTCCGATGCTTCAGAAACCAGATCTGCCCATGAGATTTTTTGCCTTCCATTATTTCCCCAGTTTAAATTTTGCTTCACCTTGCCCTTTTCTTTCGTAGGAAGAATTTTTAAATTAGAGCACTAATCTTTCATATGTCCAGGTTTCCCACATAGAAAGTAAATAACGTTAGAAGGAATATGAACATCCTTACCTTTTTTACCTTTTTTCCACTTTTGCTGATGCTTTGGTGAGCTTTGTGATTTGCTTGACAAGTCATTGCATTCGTTACCAAATAAGCTATCTTTTTCTGTATCTTCAGTTTTTTAGAACAATCGTTTCACCTGCATCCAAAAGTCTTTGACCCAAACCTTGCTAGTAGGCAATGAGTGAGCCAATCAAATTATCAATAGAATAATCATTCAAATCTTTTGATTTACAAATAACAACTACTTTGGCATTAAACTTATCTAGTAGACAATAAAGAATTTTGTTAACTTTTTCAAAATTTGAAAATTCTTTTTCTAAAGCATGCAATGAGTTTACAATTTGAATGAATCTGGTATACATGTCAAAGATCATTCCATAAGGTTTCATGAAAAATAATTAAAAATCATGTATTAACAAATTCAACTTAGATTGCTTGATTTCATTCGTGCCTTCGTATATGGTATGTAGTTTATCCCAAACTTCCTTACCAGTAGTGCAAGTGGATATTAACATGAATTCTTCAGAATTTAAAGCACATAAAAAGCAATTTAAAGATTTTGCATTCAGTTGAGCATTCAGTTGTTCTTCCTTATTCCATTGATTAAAAGGAATATCAGTTTTAACTCCATTAATAATATGTGACGGTGATGAATAACCAGTTAAAATTATATGCCACATGCAAAAATCAATCGATTGCAAGAAAATAGACATGCGAGTTTTCCAAAAATCAAATGATATATTTTCAAATAAATGAGGTATGGTTATTGAATAACCTTCCGCAACATTACGATTAGCCATGGATCAAAAATTCAAAAGCTTTTAAAAACTTATTTTATGAATATGGCTCTGATACCACTTGAAAGTTTGTTAGGGATGTTAAGCCCTATAGAACTGGCCCAAGACTAATAAAGAGATAGAGAGGTGAAACAGTATTTAAAACAAACACAATCTTAAATCCAAAAATAAGATTCACCACAATCAAAACCAATGATGCAGAAATTAAATACGGAAGCAATGTTAAGAAAAGAACACACCAGATTTATAGTGGTTCGGTCAAACCTTGACCTACGTCCACTCCTTAGAGGCACCCTCTAAGAATTGCACTAAACTAAGTGTCTCTCCTTTAGCCCCCACAGCTAGGCGGAGAAGCCCTTACAAAATCACTTCCACCTTCCCCGGTGCGGCAGAGTCGCCGGGTCTTTTGACACCAAAGAGATCTTCTTCTTTGGTGAACTTCCCCCAAGACAGGCCTTAAATCTGACGGTATTAAGATGCAAGCCTGCCGGAGCAACCGTGTGGAATCCCCCACCACGCTCCCTTGAGTCCCCCCTCACAGGATTTTCTCCCTCTCCCAGACTTCACCTGTTCCTCACTCCCTTTCAAGCTTTCTCTTCATATTTCCCCCTACAAGAATGAAGCTATAATGGCTTCTAAAGACACTTACCAAGTGTCATGTCATAGCTTAAATAGAAGATCTCAAAATAAGCTCATTAATGTAAGTTGCCGACATTATCGTCCAAGACGATATCCATATCGTCCTATACGATCAGTATAATTTCAGCTAATCAGCCCGAGACGATTTGAGATGATCAGAAGAAAATTGGTTACATCATCCTGCCCGATATCACGATTGTCAAGGACGATTTGTTTAAAACTGATTTCAATTATCCTGATCATCGCCCTGAATTCGAGCTGTTTGATGTAGATCGTCCAGAACATCAACCCGGTCGATCCTGCGATTGTCTCTGACGATGTGATCGTATCAATCAACCATTAATTCTTTCCAAAGATACCATATCAATTTAGGCATAATTGAGTTAGATCGTCCTGGACAATATAAATATCGTCCTGGCTGATTTCCTAAAACAAAGAATTCCTAAACTGATTATGGCGGTTGATTCTTTCTGAATTAAGACTATCATCCTGGCCGATACAGGTACGTCCAGGCCGATCAGCTCATGACGGCTACCTTAATGAGGATGCCCTAATTAGGGTTTCTATTTTTGGACAGATCGTCCAGGACGATATAAATATCGTCCCAGATGATGTTACCAAAAAAGAACTCATTAGGAAACAATAGAAAATCTTCCAAGTTTTAAATCATCAGGTGGCAAACTAAATACAATAGACTCAAGAAAGGAAAAAGTGTACAAACTGATTCAGACCTAGTCTCCCAATCTTGAGCTGGTTCCAAATTGCAGTTTGATCGTGTGGACCTAAAATGTTAGTACAAGAGGCAATCGTAGAGAAATAAGAATGTTTGCTATCATCAAAATCATTGACCATAGATCCACAACAACTGCCACTGTCTCTGTCCACCTGAATTTGCTTGATTAGCCAAACCAAATCATCATGAAAAAACAAACTCAACTTCATGTCATCCCACATTCCATCATCATTTAACAGTTCCTGCACCTTCATACCTGCTAAATCAACACAATTAAAAAAGTTGGCTAGGTATTAAAACTTCTGTCAAGAATCCAGATGTCACCGAGGACATCAATTTTACTACCATTGCCCACTTTCCATTTAACAACATCCTTGAGATACTTGCCTCCTTCTACCATAATCTTCCAAGCATTAGAAGAGTTGTGTTTACAAATTTTATCCAGTAAGCTATCAGAATATTTGGTATTAAGAGTTCAGTGTAACAGAGATTTTGGGTTCTGAATGTAATTCAAAGCAAGTCTAGCTTTCAATGTACCACTCTTAATGATACAAGACTGTGAACCAAGTCCACCAGCACTTCTTGGCTTACACAATTCATCCCAAGCAACATTGTGTAATCCTCTTCCCCCATTCGATTTGTGCCAAACAAAATTCCTGCACAACTTCTCAATTTCCTGCAGCACTTTTTTAGGAACCAGCGAATGCGTAATAACAAAATTTGGTAAAGTTAATAAAGAGGATTTCAAAAGCACAATTCTCCCTCCCAAAGATAAAGTTTTCTTTCCCAAAACATTCAGCTTATCCAAAACCTACGCCAAAAGGTCTTGGAAATCAATCACCTTCAATCTTTTAAGAGACATTTTGATACCCAGATACTTTCATTCATTGATAGCCTTGAACCCGAGAATTCTGATCAACCTCTTCTTGCTAGATCTGCTAACAGCTTTACCAAATAGGATTTGAAACTTATTAGAGTTCACCTTCAAACTCGTCCATTTACAAAACTCCTCAATGATTTTCATCATACTTCTAGCCAACCCACATGTTGCTTGAGAGAAGATAATAACGTCGTCAGCATAAAGTAAATGAGTAATTTCTGGTCCCTTAAAAGAAACCTGAATGCCCAAACTATGACCCCTTTGCACCAAAACATTAGAAAGGAGTTGAGCACACATTATGAACAAGTACGGTGATAATGGACATCCTTGATGGAATCTACTACAAGCTTCTATCCATCTAAGCTTCTTACCATTCAGTATAATGGCAAACCTCTCATTCAACACATATTCCATAATAAAACTAGAAAAAGATAAAGGAAATCCATACCAGCCAAGAATTTGCTACAAAGTACTCCACCCCATGCTGTCATAAGCCTGCTCCATATCAAGCTTTACTGCCATTAATCCTTTTTTATTTCTTGAGGTTATAAACTTGTGGAAAATTTCTTGAGCTAGAATGAAATGCTCAGACATAGATCTCCTTGGAGTGAAAGCTAGTGGCTCCTCAGAAATCATCTTATGCATGAGGTTCTTAAGTCTATTCACAAGCACAGTAGCAACAATCTTGTATGTTGTTTGACAAAGACTAATGGGTCGAAAATTTGGAGGGACAATCAGATTATTCTCCTTGGGGATTAACACAATCAAAGTGTCTTTCCAATTTTTATGCATAATACCGGTGATAAAAAACTTCTTTATCGCCAACCAAGTTGTTTCTCCAACAATGTTCCAATAACTCTTGAAGAATGAAGAGGTGACACCATTAGATCCGGGCAATTTGCTATTTCCCTACTGAAACACTGCCATCCGGCACTCTTCCATCACGAATTCATTGTCTAGCACCTTTCTATTCAAGTCATTAAGTCCTATGCTTCCACTTTTCTTAAAAAAAATTAAAGAAAAATCTGTTCAATTTGCTCTTCCTCATCAACTATCTGATTGTCCGCATTCTTAGTATGCTTGATCAGATTAGCACTCCTTTTTGCCGATGCAAAGTTATGAAAGAATGCATAATTCATATCACCTTCCTAAATCCACCTAGTCTTAGCCCTATGATTCCACCATGTTGCAAGTCTCTTCAAGGTAACATTCAATTCATTCACCTTGTGTCTTTGAAGACACAAATCATCAACCAAGAACTCAACATCAGACATATCCTTGGCTTGTAAATCCAGAATGTCTTTCTTTAAATCATCTGATCTTTACATTTATTCCTATTCCAAAATAATAGGTCCTTCAAAGTCCTTCTGATCTTTCTATGAAGAATCTCTACCTCATCTCCAAAGTCCTTCTTCATCTAAGAGTTGTAAACAATGCCTCTTGCAGCAGGATAGGATCTCCAAGTATCCTCAAATCTGAAGTGTTTCTCCTTGATGGTATGCAAAGCTTCCATCTTATATACAATCGGACTAAAATTAGACACCACCCAAGCTAGATGCCGTGCTCTTCCAGAAGGAACCAATTGCAAGGAGGCTAAATTCATCAAGCATCTATCAAGCCTTTCCCAAATCCTTGAGGAACCATCTTTGTTATTACACCAAGTGTAATTTTGTCCAATAAAACCTGCATCATAAAAATCAGAATTAGTCATAAAACTTTTCATCTCTCTAGGCCCCTAGACAAGATGAACCTCTTCCCACCCTTCTTCTCTTCCTTCTTAAGGATACAATTAAAATCTCCCCCCACTATAGAAGGACCCAACACTATCATGTTCTTCTCAAGTAAACTCCAAAGATCCCTTCTATCCACACAACATTTACTCCCATATACTGTTGCAACTTTCCAATCTCCCATCGAAGGAGTAGAAAGAACTCCAATAACAGCTTGAGAAGAGCTTTCTTGCATAACAAAAGAAACTTTGTTCCTGTTCCAAATAGTCAGAATACCCCCAGACATGCCCTACTAGTGGGTGATGATAAAAATCCCAATCACTCCAATAAAATAGTCCACATCTCTTATATCAATACTACTAAGCTTAGTTTCCATAATCCCAATAAAAACCACCTCATGTTTCATAACAATTTCCCTCAAATACAAAGAAGCCTCTCTTTTTCTGGCTCCCCTGCAGTTCCAAAATAGTAGAGTCATCATTAATCAGCAAAAGGGGAACCTTCCCCGCCAATCACATTGCCCTTCCCATCTCTTCTTTTCTTCCTAAGCTCTAGCACAACCGGACCCAATGACTTTAATTCCTTAGCCAACTTAATATTAACCAAATTGTTGTTGAGTACCCCAGAAGACTTCAGATCATTCACATTCCCTTCTAGCAACCTTGAATCCTTAGTTTTTCCTTTAATATGCTGATTCGTAATGTACCCCTCTTCAGCCTCACTCATGAGAATCTGGAACTTATTGTCCGCTTCAATATTAACCTCATTTTCCCTATTGTTATTAACAACAACAGAGTTCAATTCTTTCTGATGTTCATCCAGAACTGCAACAGAATTTTCTTCCAGTTTCTCCTGTTGAGCTGCAACCAACACCTTACTGTTAGTAGCCTTCTCCATTCTTGTGTTTCTTTCTTCTCTACCAACTCTATTGTTTCTATTAATTCCATTCTTGAATCAAACATGGATCCAAGGACCATACTCTGGTTCAGAAATTTTCTCCTCTACAGGAACACTAACCACAGTTTCCTGCTTACTGCTCACCTTCACAGCCACATCAACCTTCTTAGTTTTAGGACAAAATCTCTTTTCATGTCCCACCTTGCCACAATGAAAATAGAGAAAATCAATCTTCATATATTCATTATGCTGAAAAAATCTTCCAGCATTACCGTCAATCCATACACCCTTAGGAAGGCTGTTTTCCAGATTCAACCTTATACAAACACATGCAAACACACATTTTCCCCATTTGAAAGTGCTTCCATCCACGTACATAGGAACTCCTATCCTTGACGCAATTCGAGTAATATTCTCTTTGTCCCAACAGTAGAGAGGCAAACAGGGGAGACGTATCCAAACTGGAGCAGTGATCCCCTTGAAAGAATTTGGGTTAAGTGATGGAGACCATTTGTCCATTCCCACTATGTAACCTCCGACATACCATGGACCACCATTGAGTACTTCATCCATAGCCTGCTCACTCTTAAAAGAGCATAAAATCCAGTTCATTCCAAGCGACGTCATATGGAAATTCCCAAATTTGTTCCACTGTCTTCTCAATTCTACGCTACACATAGGAAAAGAAATCTTGTCTCTCAGGACTTTAACAACCAGTGAGAACTTCAGTACCTAGGAATTCATAATCTTCTTTTCAGCATTTAACTTGACTACAACTCCATCATCTGACATTTCAACGATGTCATTATTGAAAGAAAGCCTGATATGATGTGGTTTCTTCCAAGATTCAACAAACTCATCCTTCGAATTTTCATTATCACTGGTTCCATCCTTATTAACACAAACCTGCATAGAATTAACATCTATGGACACTTCTTGATCCAGAATCTCAATATCGATCGTTAAA
>CM028357.1:12133117-12205395 GCA_016618105.1 Dendrobium huoshanense | reverse complement strand
AAAGAAAGCTGATATTCTGTGGTTTCTTCCAAGATTCAACAAACTCATCTTCGGATTTTTTCATTATCACCGGTTCCATCCTTATTAACACAAACCTGCACAGAATTAACATCTATGTGTTGCAACTCGGGCTTCCGTTTATGATTTTGATGATAACAAATAATATTTATTATTCTTTTATTTCTCCTAGTATTTGCAGTGCATATTTTCTTTCTATGTTAACTAATATTTCAGGTACATCATGCACCGTTCTGTGAAGATTCAAGGCTCAAGATTGCGTAGAATTGGTCGTATTAAATGAGTCTGTAATTTTCATTTATTGAGTCAAGTCTTATAATGATGTATGATAGTTTGTTGATCATGCACACACACAGAGGGAGCAAAAAATAATTATAAATATTTTAACTTTTCTGTTCATCATACTGTACGAATTTATTTCGTACTGTACGATCTGGTGTAACAGAAATAAATTAAAATATTTATTTTTCCTAAAAAAAATTAATTTTGAATATAACTAATCGTACTGTACGATCACCACATCGTACTATACGATCTGTTATAATTAGAAAGACCGCCGTCCATTAAACTAGGCAAAAAATTAAATTTGAACAGTTGTATAATCGTACTGTACGATCATAATCGTACTGTACGATGTTTGAAATATTGCCTAAGTTAATCCTGAGATTATGCAATCAAAAACGGCTGAAATTTGTCATTTGGATCGTACTGTACGAACTGGATCGTACTGTACGAACTGGATCGTACTGTACTAACAGGTCAATTTCTGCACATCGTACTGGACGATCTTGATCGTACGGTACGATATTTGACGCTGAATTGAGTATTTTTAGGGTTTTTTGAGCCCTCTATTTAAGCACTCTCATAAGACTTTGTAAGAGTCTTTTGGCAGCCATTGTGGCTTCGTTTTTCTAGAGAAAACTTGAAGAGAGGACTTGAAAGGGAGAGAGGAAAGGGTGGAGTTTGAAAGAGGGAAGAAGAACCTTGGAGGGGGTTTCAAGGGAGTGTGAAGGGAGTTCACACGGTTGCTCCGGCGAGCTTGCACCTCAGTACCATCGGATTCAAGGTTCGTCTTGAAGGAAGTTTTGCGAAGAAGAAGATCTCGTTGGTGTCAAAGGACCCGGCTCCTCCGCCGCACCGGGAAGGTGGAAGTGATTGTGTAAGGGCTTCTCCGCCTAGCTGTGGGGGCTAAAGGAGAATCACTAAAGGTTTAGTGTAATACTCGGAGGGTGCCTCCGGGGAGTGGACGTAGGTCATGGTTTGACCGAACCACTATAAATTGGTGTGTTTCTTTCCTTTATTTTTCTGCACTTTATTTCCGCATTTATTTTTATTGTGATTAATTGCGTGGATGAAATTGATTACATATCTTTTTATTATGAATGAAATTCGCTTCCGCATAAAGTCATAAGAAGATATTTCTTTTCATTAAAGAAGTTTTTAATCATCCAATTCACCCCCCCTCTTGTCGTTTAGTAATTTCAATTGGTATCAGAGCAATTTCAATTGGCATTTAGTCATTTCACTATGGACACTTCTTGATCCAGAATCTCAATATCGATCGTTAAATTTCGACCTGTAACATTCTCCTTATTACATATAGACTTATTAACTTTCAAGATTAATCCCGCCGAAGAAGACGTATCCAGATTTAAATTTTCAGACAATAATTTCGATTTTGCATTATAAATGATTCTCCTTGTAGAATGCTCAAGCAAAGGTTTCTTGCCTTTACCTTCAGGAATCAAATCTTGACGAGGCAGAGGTCAAAATCCCTCTTTAATCACAATACCCTTATTCGACATATGATCAGATTTTTGTCGAACGACCTGATGCCATTGCAACACCGGAAGAAGTCCGGAAACACCTTCCTCCGATCAGCGATCTTCAAACTCGCAACCAAAAATTGCCCGCAAAAATTCGAAACAGTCAAACTTTCTCTCTCTAAAAAATCGCCGGAGCTTCTCTCTCCACTTTTGTATCAGATTATACATTTAGTCGTGTAGATCAACCCTTGATATGGAAGTGATTAATAAAACAAATTAGATTTTTTAGTCATACAATTAAGCACAGAAATTAAAGTACAAAAAATTAAGTGCATGATTAAAAATAGAAAGAACACACCAGATTTTTATAGTGATTCGATCAACTTGTCCCATGTCTACTCCCTGGAGCCTCCCCTCCAGGTATTATACTAAAACTATAATGTCTCTCCTTTTGCTCCCACAATAAGGGGATAACCCTCACACAATCTTTTTCTCCGACCCTAGTGAGGAAGAGAACCTAAACTCCTTTTGCATCCTCCTGAAGCAAGAAGAGAACCTCAATTCTTTTTGCTTCGTCCTCAAGCAAGCAGAGAACCTTTATCTAGTTCTAATGAAGACCTCCCTAGAGCCACCAAGGAGCCAAGGGTGATGATTGGAGAAGATGACTTAAATCCTTGCTTGGAATAATCTTTATTAATACCTCATAAACTACCCCTCACAAGGTTCTCTCTCTCTCTCTCTCTCTCTCTCTCTCTCTCTCTCTCTCTCTCTCTCTCTCTCTCTCTCTCTCTTTCTCTCCCAAGCTCTCATTCTCCTTCTCTAATCTCTCTCATATCAAGACAACAACAAAATATAAAATCATCAGTAATTAAGATAGCTTAAATAGAAGGCCTTAAAAATGCCCTTATTTTTAACTTGGCATAAAAGATCATCCAGGAAGATTGACAGATGCAATTAGTATAAATCAGTCCTTCCAAGCAGGACAATCTAGGTCTCTTATATGATAATAACATAAAATTTATTCTAATAATCTAGATCATGTAGACATCATCTTTCATGATTAGTTCAAAATCATACATAATCATCCATCAGATAGTTCGGGATGTCTAGGAGATAAAATGGGATAATATAAAAATATAACTGATCGTCCCGAATGATGTGGACATCATCCTGTATGATTAGTTCAAAAAAGGCTTTATCATCCAACAGATAGTTCAGGACATCTAGGAGATTTAAGTTAAAACTAAAGTTTTTTATATAGATAATATAATATAAATTTTGATCATCCCGGATGATATAATTGATCAAAACTAACCTTAATTATTCTCCTAATCACTAGATCAATTTTGGCATGATTGGTATTAATTGTCCTGGACGATCAGGATAATCTTGTACTATTAGTGCATAATTTGATAGTTTTAAAAACTTGCCTAAATTTCATTGACTACTGGCTTTATAATTAAGCATATCATCACATAACGCATAACATAATGACTACTAAAAGTCTTCTCAAAGTGAAATTAGAGATGTTTAAATAACAGGCTAAAAGAACCCTAATTTTTAATTCAACTATCACTATTTTGTACAGTATGATCTATATATCGTATAATACATTTAGTAAATTTCTCGTTGTATAGTATTGTACATAGATAACCTATAAGATGATCAATTTAAATTATTTAATTGATCATAATTTATGAATGAGTAGTATTATAGTATGATTAGATCAAATTATAATTATATCATACAGGATAAACTAAAATCATCCAGGAAGCACTTGGAGGATTTAGAAAATATAATTTTTGAATCATACTACATGAACCAAACTTAAACTAGAGATTCCTCAGGTGATACATATGGTGTGTATATATACATATATATCATATAATAGGATTTATAACCAATTAAATTCAAATTGATTGCTTGATTAAATGACCTAATTAGGCAATTATTTAAAACACTATATGGTATGAATAGTTCAAATTTCAAATCTCAAAATTACTTATTTTAGGAAAGTTAAATTCGATGGTGGGTTTTTTTGAAAGTATGGGGAGGTTGTAAGACCTCAATGAACTGACTCGAGGCTCACTAAGAGGGGTAAGGGAGGGGGATTAATTGATAATTTTAAAATAATTATTGAAATAATAAAAAAAATTCTTACTAGAGAATGATTTTTAAAAATAATTTTGAAAGAAAAAATAATGCTAACACATGCTGAAGCAAATAAATGTTTAAATTATTTTTAGTTTTAAAGCACAAATATATTAATCAAGATATGAGAATTTTTTTTGGCTTTTTTAAAAACATAAATTAACCTAATTAAAATTGATGGTAAATAAGAGGATCCATTTAGTAAGTTCAAATTAACTAATTAAAATGTACAAAAAATAAAAAATAAGAAAAGTACACTATATTTTGTAGTGGTTCGGTCAACCATGACAGATGTCTACTCAAAGTTTGTTCTCTCCAGGTATTACACAAAACCTTAGTGTCTCTTCTTTAGCCTCATAGCTAGGCAGAGATTCCATTACAATCTTTTCACCAACTCGATGTGATAGAGATATTGAAACTTGTTAATATGAATTAGGTTGTTAAACCTAAGCTTATGTCCCAGCGGCTAACCAAGAGGGGGGGGGGGGGGGTGAATTGGTAAATAAAAATTTATCCCTCTTTTTAAAAAAATTTATACCTAAAATAACTTTAGTGAATTTTGTAGAAAACATTTTTCAACCACAAGTTAAAATATTAAAAACAAAAACAACGAAAAAAAAAATAAAATACATAAGTTTTGTAGTGGTTCGGTCAAATAAGACCTATATCCACTCCCTGGAGGCACCCTCAGAGTATTGCACTAATACCACTAGTGACTCTCCTTCTACACCCACAGCAAAGCAGAGAATCCTTTACAAAAACTCTCTTCCACCACTACACGGTGCGGCAGAGAACCGTCATCCTTTTACACTCTACAAGTGTTGGCAAAGAACCATTCGTCCTTTCACAATCTCCTGGTGTAGGCAGAGAACCATTCATCCTTTCACACTCTCCAAGTGTGGGCAGAGAACCCTTCATCCTTTCACACTCTCCAAGTGTAGGCAGAGAACCCTTCGTCCTCACACTCCCCAAGTGTGGGCAGAGAACCTTCGTCCTTTCACACTCTCCAAGTGTGGGAAGAGAACCCTTCGTATGTTCACACTCTCCAAGTGTCGGCAAAGAACCAGATCTCCTTAAATGATCTTCTCACAAGAAATTTAGATGGACGAGAGAAAAAGGGGAAGTAATCATAATCCACAAGTGGAGACTCTTACCTTTGAGTACCAAGTGAATCCTTCACGCTCCAGTAGTAAGAATCCTCCTTCAAACACTCTCTCGCACTCTCTCCTTGACTCTCCCTTCAATTTTCATGAAGAACAGTAGGTAAAATGATTAAGAGATGGTTTTATTTGGACTTTATATATTAAAGACACGAAAAACCATCCAAAGACTGTTGATTTTCAATTTTGTGCAATGTGGATCGTCTCGTATGATCGTCAGATCATCCTGTACGAATCTACTTAAATCAGTTGCATACGAACCCAATGTATATAGATATGAACTGACTTCATACTCGATCATCATCCTGTACGAACTATTTTCGTCCGAAATGAACAATTGTTTCATGGGTTGGTTTCGACAAACTACAAGACGTTACCAAAATTTCAAAAGATAGAGCATTTTGTCTTGGGACAAATTGGAGTACATTTGGACTAAAATTTTCCAGAGAGCATTTCATCCTGGGACTAATAGGTGCTCTTCTTGACAAAAAATTTTCTAGAGAGCATTTCATCTTGGGACGAATAGGATTTCGTCTGGACAAAAATTTTCCAGAGAGCATTTCATCCTAGGACTAATAGGAGCTCGTGTGGAAGAAAATTTTTCATAGAGCATTTCATCCTGGCATGAATAGGATTTCAACTGGAAAAAATTTTCTAGAGAGCATTTCATCCTGGGACTAATAGGAGCTTTTCTAGACAAAAATTTTCCAGAGAGCATTTCGCCCTGGGATGAATAGGATTTCATCTGGGCGGAAATTTACCATAGAGCATTTCATATTGGCACGAATTGGATGAATCATCTGTACTATTTAGTACAAAGTAAGAATCCAGAGCAGATCATCCCAGGATTAATTTAGAAATTTGTTGGACGATCAGGACTTAAAAAATTTTCTCACTTCATGTTCGTTCCTTTGCTCTTCTGAGGGGAAAACTGACTTGATCATCCCGTATGAACAAGGTTTGTCCCATACGACTAGTGTGACTTTTAATAATCTCCCCAAGTGTGTGTGTTCAAAACTTATTCAATTTAAATCATATTTTCTCAAACTCAATTACAATAAAAATTTACAAACTTCAATTTACAAACTATCTTATGCTGAATTTTTATTTGAAGTCTTCATTAGTGTGGAGTTTGATTATCCTGAAATATTAGTCCACACAAGAGTAAACATAATCTTTCCAAAACGTGTAAGGAGAAAACAAAGCTTAAAACAATAATATTTGGAATAAACAAAACTATACAAGTTGCAAGAAGATAAAACATGCAAATAGCAACTCTCTTAAAAATCTCCCCCTTTTTTATGATGGCAAAATAATTATTGTTTGTATAATTTTCAAATTCTATGAATCTCCTAAACTCCCCCTGAATAGATAAAAGTATGAAAATAAGGATGCTTTGCACAACAAATATATCTCTCTTTTCTTTTTTTTTTTTTTTAAATATGATACGAAAAAAATATGATAATAGAAAACAATACAAATATTATTTTCTCCCCCTTTTGATAACAGCAAAAGAGAATAAGAAAAAGAACAGAAATGTAAGCAGTCATATGATAATCCTTTGATAATTAATTCTTGAAAGTGATTGAAATAAATTTTACAAATAAAATCAAATCATTAGGTAAATAAAAATGATTCATAGAATTTAAGAAGAGATATAACTTTTATAATAAAAAAGATATATCGAAAACATGAATCAATTTAGACACTAAGATAAAGAATATCATTTGATAAAGGATGAATATAAAATTTGTATATTCAAATTTCAATAAGAAATAAAAATGTACAGAATATCAATTGAATTAAGAGATTGAAAGATTACGGAAAGGGTGAACTACCACATGTGGTGCTTTGCGCATCTTATTCAATAGTTTGTGCACTTTTTTGTGCATCTTTTTAATTATGGGCTTATTTTGTGCCTCTTTTTCAAATTACGAACCATTGCACATTCCTTTTAATTTTTGTACATTTTTAAAGAGTAATCTTGATCTTTTCAAAATCAAAAATAAAAAATTTCAAATATTTCTAAGTATATCAATATTTATTGATAAGTGAAATATAATATAAGAAAATATCACAATTGCAATAATAATATTAAACATTATGCAGTCTATTAAGAGACATGAAATTGACAATCGTAATTACATCAAGTTATAAGCAAAACATAAATTTAGAAAAATTAGATTTTTCTAATGAATTTAATTTTGTATTGTACTTCAAGGTATATCACTCTTAAGATCAAAAATTTTAAAGATTGTCATATAGGCTAACACACATTTCAAAACAAGATTAAAACCAAGAAAAGATAACTTATATTGATATCATAAAAGAGAATATTACATTCAGTGAAATTTGATATCATACTACATAAAACATAAAGGTAAAACATAAAATAAAACTAACACATAACTAAAACATATCACATCACAATCTTCTACATCACAATCACATCAACTAAAGAAATTATAAGCAAGTACATGAGTCACTCTGATGGCCCTGATCTGGAGGAGGAGGAGGAGGTACAATACTGAAAATATTAAAGTAACTGCTTATCATGAGCATATTTAAACTTATGTCATTTATCTATTCTCTCATATATCCCATGTCTTGATTGTACTGAACATCATGCTGTTGTAAGTAAGTTTCAATTTGATCAAATCTTTGATCAAAATAAGACTCTAAGCGATCAAATCTCTGAACCAAATCTTGGTAATTTTGTTCACTAGCAGGTGCAGGTTCAGGTTCCTCCTATGAGTCACTAATAACATGTGTTTTACGTTGTTCATCTTTATTGAAGATTGCTTTAAAAGATTCGTCATTGTATCAAGGAAGTTCTTCAAAATCTTGAACTGGATGAACCAATTCATACTTCTTCTCCAAAATGTAGGCAACAAGATGTCCTAAGGCAATGTTATTCTTTCTTTTATGGGCGACATGAACAATTTTAGAAATTCCATAAAGATAGTTAAGGATTAGTTGGATTAGTCATAATCAAGTAGGTTACTGTTGAAAGAAGAGGAGTAATGTTTACTCTATCACCAGTTTTAGAAATTATGGAAGTTTTAAGAACATGCTAGATGATACGAGCATTGCACACCAGAGAGGACACTTTAGGCATATGCTCCTTAAATATAATTCCTCTAATATCTTCATTAATTTCAGTCCAGACAAAATCAGAAGTAGTGGTTAAGGTATGGGCTCTAATCCCTTGTCCTTAAATTCAAAAAAATTCCTAAGTCTGTCTTTGTGATTTCTACTTTGTTTTTAAAAACATATGACCTAATCACCGAATGGTCAGAATTGAAAGACATGTTTGCTAGGAAGTAGTGAAAGGTCTCTTTATTGAAGAAGTTGACTAGTGTGAGAATGAGACCAAATTGAGTGGAAGTAAACAAATTCATTACCTGAAAGGTCAGTTGTTCTTGAATAAGAATTCTAGAAGGGGTGATCTTAGTAGAGGCAAATCTAGGCAATGACTCTTCATTGGCTTTGGACAGAAAATTATCACTTGAGTTCTTATGTGGACCCTTGGCTAGAACCTTTTGTCATTTGATTGAACTTGCCATGGATAAGATCTTAAAGAAAAAAGGGGTCTGAAAGGGATGTGTGAGTGATGACTGTTGAGTTCAAAGCCAATCAATTTAATGAAAAATGATTGTTCGTACCGATGAAATTACTTTCATCTTGTACAAAATTTAGTTTGTCCCATATGAAAAAATTTTGTATGGACGAATGAATGAGTACAAAAAAGAAAGGGCTTTTCATAATCACACAAGTAACGATGCGTCGATTCATACATACTTTTGACCAAACGATCGTACAGACGAACAGGTGTTCGTCCTGGATAATCAGAAATTTAAGATCATTTTAATGGCAGGTTAAATCGTCCCCCACATCGAATCACCAAGCGTTCGTCCGGACGAACCAAAGGTTTGTACGTACGAATATAATATTAATAATGACTTTATCCGTTTAACTGACAATCAATCATACAGACGGTTGAAAAGTTCATCATACTCTCCAAGTGTTTACAGAGAACCATCCATTCTTTTACACTCTCCAGGTGTAGGCAGAGAACCCTTCATCCTTTCACACTCTCCAAGTGCGTGTAGAGAATCCTTCATCCTTTCACACTCTCTAAGTGTAGGCAGAGAACCCTTCATCTTTTCACACTCTCCAAGTGTGGGCAGAGAACCCTTCGTCCTTTCACACTCTTCAAGTGTGGGCAGAGAACCCTTCATCTTTTTACACTCTCTAAGTATCGGCAGAGAACCGGATCTCCTTGACAAATCTTCTCACAAGAAATCTAGATGGACGAGAGAAAAGAGTGAAGTAATTACAAACTACAAGTGGAGACTTTTACCTTTGAGTACCAAGTGAATCCTTCATGCTCCAGTAGCAAGAATCCTCCTTCAAACACTCTCTCACACTCTCTTCTTGACTCTCCCTTCAATTGGCATGAAGATCGGTAGGAAAAAAGATTAAGAGATGGTTTTATTTGGACTTTATATATGAAAGACATGAAAAACCGTCTAAAGACTGCTGACATTCAAGTCTGTACAAAGTAGATCATCCCGTATGATAGTTAGATCATCCCGTATGAATCTAATTAAATATGTTGCATAAGAACCCAATGTATATAGGTACAAACTGACTTCGTACATGATCATCATCCCGTACAAACTATGTTCGTCCTGTACGAATAGTTATTTCATGTGTTGGTTTTGATAAACTGAAGGACTTACCAAAATTTGAAAAGATAGAGCATTTCATCCTGGGACGAATTGGAGTTCGTTTGGACAAAAATTTTCTAGAGAACATTTCATCCTGAGACTAATAGGAGCTCGTCTGGTCAAAAATTTTCCATAGAGCATTTCATCCTGGGATGAATAGGATTTCATCTGGACGAAAATTTTCCAGAGAGCATTTCGTCATAGGAATAATAGGAGCTCGTCTGGATGAAAATTTTTTAGAGAGCATTTCGTCATTGGACGAATAGGATTTTGTCTAGAGAGCATTTCATCTTGGAACGAACAGGATAATTCGTTTGGACTATTTAGCGCAAAGTGAGATCCAGAGCAGATCGTCCCTGGACAAATTGAGAAATTTGTCTGAACAATCAGGACATGGAAAAATTTTCTCACTTCATGTTTGTTCCATTGCTCTTTTGATGGGATAACTGACTTGATATTCCCGTACGAATAAGGTTTGTCCCGTATGATTAGTGTGATTTTTAAAGATTTCCCCAAGTGTGTGTGTACTAAGCTTATTCAATTAAAATCATATTTTCTCAAACTCAATTACAATAAAATTTTTGAAACTTCAATTTTGATTTGAAGTCTTCATTAGTCTGGAGTTCGATTATCCTGAAATGTTAGTCCACACAAGAGCAAAAACAATTTTTCTAAAAAGTGTTAGGTAAAAATAAAGCTTAAAATAATAATATTTGGAATCATCAAAACTATACAAGCTGCAATAAGATAAAACATGCAAATAACAACTCTCTTAACAAGAGAAACTTGAACTCCTTTTTCACCCTTTTGGTTTTGGTAAAGAACCATGAACTCCTTTCTCACCCTCCTATTGAAGGCAAAGAACAACTAACTCCTTTATGTCACTCATGATGATGGCAGAGAACCATGAATTTGAGCTGAAGAACATCTTCCCAAAGCCACCTAATAAACCTAAGCAGACACTTGGAGGAAACAAGGCAAGACATTTACTTGGAGCAATTGTGTGAACCACTCAAACTACTTCTCCCTCACACACAAGCTCTCCCTTTCTTCTTTCAAAAGCTTTCCTATATCTTCTTCTCTAAGTTCTCTCTCATGAACACCCAACAACAAAATTAGAGATATTAAATACAATGCCTAAAAAAGCACTAGAATTTAATTCTTTTGATATGGATCATATAGTACAACCTAAAATCCTATAGTTTGATTAGTTCAAATCACCATGTTAGTACTATATGAATTGTAAAGTGTTGTATGATCACTTCAATTGATTGTGTTGATCATCTAGTAAGATATGAATAGTCATCCATTACTATTAGTTGAAACAACTTGGTTTCACATCCCATATAATTATTGAGGATAAATTATCGTCCCTTGCAGGGATCTGGTCGTACAGTACGATTAGCTCTAATTGTCTAGTACGAACTAATTAGACAAATAACTAAAATTGTTTACCTAATTACATGATTAATTTAGATAATATTTAATTATATCATCCAATATGATACCTATCATACAGTATGATTAATTCAAATTTTGATTTTATAATATTTCTAAAAATTATGATTGGCAAATAGGATCTTTATTTCTACTGGTCATCCTTCATGGTATGGATCGTGTAGTATGATTAGCTTAAATTGCTTTAATTTTTATAATTAGTTGTTTTAATGATTTTCTTATTATCTGATCATATGGTATGATATGGATCATATAATATGATTAGTTCAATAAATTGTACTTCTAATTTTGTCACTATCTCACTCCCTTGAGTGTGTGTGTGCATGGTCACCCAGATTAATATCCACGAAATACATAATTTTGACTCAAGAAATATGGAAATAAGAAAAAGCAAAAGTATAAACTCTTTTAAACACTCTAACCTATTCTACCTAGTCGAGCTGAAGAATTTTATATATTGTACGGTGGACTTGAAATGATAGTGCACAAGAAAAGCAAATATGCTATAATAATATGTAAGGAATTCAATAATTTTGTTATCATCGAAATCACACAACTTGGATCCAGATTTACAACATTCTCCCCCTTTTTTATGATGGCAAAAATTATTGGTCTTGTTTATGTGTAACAAAAATTACTATGTCTTAAGCTCCCCCTAAGTAATTAAACTTTTTAAACTAGGGAATGTTTTGTTTTGTTTTTCTCATTAAAAAAGGAATAAGGGAAATATAAAATAATGAACATAAAAAAAAAAAGTGAACTAATCATAACATTATATGAAGTACAAACAACTAATAACAACTACTCCCCCTTCTCACTTCATAAAAAGGAGGAACAACTAAAAAAAAAATTTGTAAAATAAAATAGACATTAGAATTGAAAAATAACATGGACTTAAACTTTAAAATAAGAGACACTGAAAATATGAAGGGCCATGATCTAGTGGAGGTGGTAGTTGTGGTTGGAGGTATCAGTGAATGGAGGTGAACTAGTCTCCAACCCAAGCCATATCATTTTCATATTATAATTGTTACCCTGCTACATAGGTTTGAAAATGAGTCTCCCACTAGTCAAACCTCTGAACCAATTTTTATACTGATATGCTGGTGGATAGGTGCTGGTGCTATTATTGGAGCTAGACTTCCCATGTTGCCTCTGGCTCGGGGTCTACATAGTAAAAATTGTGGTGCCAAGCACTGTGAAGGACATGGATGGAGCTATTTCAATAGAGAATTGGAAGGTGATCTAGCGGTGCAGTGAATTGGAAATTTTACTTAGATATAAGGACCAATGTAATTATGTGACCTATGGAAAAATTTAGCTTTCATTTATGTCTAGAATCTTGAATACAAGAAAGATTCTCAAGATACTTAATTATTAAATATGGTATATTGAAATAATTATTGAACATTATGAAATAAGTGGTGAGGGATAGACGAGGAGCAATATTAGTTCAATCTCTAGCTTTTGGAATGATTGAGTTTCAAAGGACATGCTATATGATTCAAGCATCTTAAACTAAGGTATTGAAGTTAGGAGTGTAGTATTTTATAGTTTCTTCCCAAAGGGTAATATTAGCAAGGGTCAAGTTATAGTCATGGTTAGAAACTGCAAGGTTAATTTTCTTCCAGTGGTAGAAAGTTGTAGGAACTGGTCAAAGTCTTATGATTGGAGGGAAGTACCCTCATTATTGGAGGGAAGTACCCTCATTATTGATTTGAAGGCTTGCAAAGAATTCAAAAAGTAGCTCAGTGTTGAATGGGTAAGCAAGTGTAAGGATGAAATAAAGGGTGGTGTGAGTATATATATATATATATATATATATATTATATATATATATATATATATATATATATATATATATATATATATATATATATAGAGAGAGAGAGAGAGAGAGAGAGAGAGAGAGAGAGAGAGAGAGAACATGAAAGTTTAAAACATTCTAACTTATGAATTTTGAGGTGTGATCCCAATAGCTTTGTAATGATTTTAAGCCTCTTTATATACTTCTTCAATAAAGTGAGGATCAACGGGTCATCAGGAGGAACTTCTAGTGAGAGATTTTGATTTCTTTTCACTAGCCATTTGTCAGAAGTAAGATTTTAGGGGGGGGGGGGGGGGGGAAGTAGATTTGAAAAGAGTTTATGAAGAAAAAAACTTGTTTTTCCCACCCATTACATAGAAATTAGGCATTAGACTTAGGGTGGTGCTATAGGGTCTCATACAATATGATACAGTACATTTAATTCATCCAGTCAAATCAGTCATTTATGGTCTTATCATATATTATGATTAGAATCATACTTGATGATTAGAGTGAAGTCACTTGTCTTAATGCATTAGTCTATATGATTATTAATTGGTCATGTCTCTTGTACAAATAGAAGTTCATACAGTATGATATGATATTAAATATCATATTGACCAAATTCAATTCATCCAATGCCTAATGCCATATGTATCGTATAGTATGATCACCAATAATTAAATAATCAGATCGTTGGATGTATTATGAGAGTGATAAGATACTTTGTGAATATTATACAATATGGTGTGAGGAAAGTTTGATTTGTGTGTGATGATCAGGGAAACTTCATAAAAAGAAGATAAAATAAAAATTCTCACATAAACCATATTTTAAACAATCAAAACACAAACAAAAACACTATACAAATATTAGAAAGAAAATGAAAATAAAGCAACTTACACAACCAAAACATACAAATTAAAAAATAATAATAACTTAAAGCATAAAAATGGTTGATTTCAAATGATAGATTAATTTAGATTCATCCTAAATCTAATATGAATGTCTATAACATATAATCTAGTCCTCAAGGTATTGAATGTATCATAAGCTAAGGGTTTGGTAAAGTTGTTTGCCAATTGATCTCCAGTAGCTATATTGTGTAGTTCTATATCTTCTTTGACAAAATAATCTCTTATAAAATGATGCTTAATGTCTATATACTTTGTGCAAGAGTGTTGAATTAGATTTTTGGATATACAAATGAGTCTAATATTTTCAAATATTATAGGAATGGAGACTACATGTAGTCCAAGATATAGGATTTTTTGCTTCATCCATAAAACTTGAGCAAGACAGCTTTTTACTATAATGTATTCCACCTCAACTGTGGATAGGGCTACTAAATTTTTTTTCTACAAGACTAGGAAAGTAATGATTATTCTAAAAATTGGCAGGTTCCTGATATGCTTTACTTATCAACCCTACATCTTATAAAGTAAGAATTTGAATATCATGTCATCTCAAAGGATAAATTTATAGGGTACCAAATACCTAAGTTTTTAGTGCCTAATTGGTATCTTAGGGTTCTCTTAATAATAATCATGTCATACTCTTTTGGATTAGCCTAAAATCTAGCATTGAGACATATACTAAACATTATATTTGGTTTTCTGGTAGTCAGGTAAACAAGTGATCAAATTATCACAATATATCTCTTCTGATCAACTAATTTTCTATTTGGATCTTTATCTAACCAAATTGTAGATCTCATAGGGGTATTTATTTCCTTAACATTGTCCATCTCATATTTCTTAAGAATTTCTTTGATATATTTTAATTGGCTAAGGAAAGTACTATCATCCTTTATTTCACACTTAATACAAGAAAATAATTGAGCTCTCCCATCAAGCCCATCTCAAATTCCATACTCATTATATTTGAAAATTTATCACATAAATTTTTATCTATGGATACAAATAATATATCATCGACGTTGGTCTAAACAATGAGTAGATATTCTCCTACCTTTTTAAGGAATAATGTGGTGTCCAAACTACTCTTAACAAAGGCTCTAGCAAAAAGGAATGTGCTTAGTCTTTCATAAAATGGTCTAGGTACTTTATTTAGTCCATATAACACCTTTCTTAACTTGCAAACATGATTGGGATTTGAGAGTTTTGAAAACCTGGGGGTTGCACAACATGCACATCTGATTTAATAATTCCTTTAAGAAAGGAACTCTCAATGCCCATTTGATACAACTAAAATTATTTAAAGTTGATAAATGCTAGATGTAGTTTAATGGCTTTTAATCTAGCTTTAAGGGAAAAAGTTTCTTCAAAATCTATTCCTTTAATTTGATAGTACCCTTTTAGCTACTATATAGCCTTATTTTTCACCAAAATTTCAAAATCATTCATTTGGTTTTTAAAAACCCACTTTGTTCCTACAACACTCATGTCATTAGGTCTTTTGAATAATTCCCATACATCATTCCTAAAAGATTTATTTAGCTCTTCTTGCATTACTAGGATCTAGAATTCATCTGCTAGGGCTTGATCTATGTTGGTGGGTTCTATTATGGAGATAAATACATATTAACTAACCTCGAGTCCATGCCTTGTTATAACACCTACAGATGGGTATCCTAAAATCAATTATTTTGGATGATTAGAATAGTATCTCTATTCTCTAGGAAAAGGCTCCTCACGTTCTATTATATCCCATAAGTCAATTGCTTCTACACCTTGGATAAACTTTACTTCTTCTTATTCTAATCTAGATTCAAAGGTAGTATCAAGTTCATCAAATATAACAAGTGTGAATTCTTCTGCTACTAAGGTCCTCTTATTTAAAATTTTAGAGGCCTTATCTACAGATAAATAACATAAGAAGACTTATTCATCATATTTAGTATTAAATTTTCCTAGAGGTGATTTGGATTTTATTAAAATCATGTAAGTGAGATAGATTGGGTGTCCTACCTTTAAGGACCTCATAGGGTGTCTTATTTAACATTTATCTAACATTCACCCTATTCAAAACAAAACAAGCAGTGTTCACCGCTTATACCCAAAAGTATTAGGGAGATATTTTTCATCTAATATGGCCCTAGTAGCTTATATAAAGGTTCTATTTTTTTCAGCTATTCCATTCTATTGAGGGGTCCTACAGGAAGAAAATTATGTTTTGTCCCTATCTCTCAACATATGATTTTAAAGATATCATCATTTTTCAAACTCTCCACCATGATCACTATGAATGGTTGATATTTCACATCCTAACTTTCTTTGTATATAGATGGACAAGGTTCAAAGCTTCTCAAATGATTCACTTTTTTTGTTCTATGAATCTAACCAAAGTAATTCTTGGATAGTCATCAATGATAACAAATCTATATTACTTCCCTACTGTGCTTGCGATACTAGCTAGTCCAAAAATGACCATATGTAGAATTTTTATTGGCCTAGAGGTGCTGTGTCATTAATTAAATGGAAAGAAGACTTAATTTATTTTTCTAGTTGGTAGGCATCACATAGGTGGTCCTTACTGAAATCTAACTTGTGTATTCCTCTAACTAAGTCTTCTTGAGTAATATTCCTAAGAGTTTTCATTCTTACATTACATAGTCTCCAATGTCACAAGATTCATCAATTATATTTTTTAAACACAAGGAATTAGAATATTCAAAAATCTAGTATACAAATATGTTTTACCCTTTTTCCTTTTAAGAATAGTTTTCTGTTTAAGCAAATCAGCCACTTTGCATATAAATTTTTTATATCAAAACCCTTGTGAGATAATTGACTATGTTTAGTAAGTTATGCTTTAAACCATTGAATAATAAAACATTTTCAATTATAAAATACTTAAAGTGGCTAATTATACCTGAGCTAACAACTTTCCTAGTGGTCTTGTCTCCTAGTTCGACATCACATCCTAACCTAGCCTCCAACGAGATGAATTACTTCAAATCTATAGTCATGTGCCTTAAGTATTTGCTACCTAGGTACCACATTCTCTTATTTGGTATTTTATGAGAGCAATACTACAAAGTCAATCAAGCATTAGATTTTGGAGCCCAAGTGAGTTTGGCTTCCACCATATGCATTGAGGAATGAGATGTATGCATGCTATATTGTGATTCAAGAAATTTTGGCCTCCATAATAGATGTGTCATATGGTGGATAATACAAGTGTGGACTATAAGACCTAGCATGCCATAAGAGTAACACCTAACACTAGGAAAAGAATTCAATAATCTATGTGGGTTATGGAGCCTCTTCTAGAGCTACATGATGCATGTTGTGGTGATGAGTTATGTCACTGTGCCAAAGTATGTGATGGTTTATTATTTTGAAGTGAATTTACTTTTGTATGTAGGAATTTATTTGCACTTTCAAGGATAAACAATTTTATTTTCAATGCATGCTTACTATCATCTATTTCTATTGCACACATGTCTAATCCTTTGAATGAGTTTTCTAATTTAATATGCTTTATTTTCAAGGATTCATGTGCATTAGTTAGGCCAATATGCTTCACATTTAATGCATAAAACTCATCAAGTAAAAGCATATTATCACTCTTTAAAGTAGAATGCCCAGTTATCAGACTAGTATGCTCTTTTGTATATTAAAAAAGTTAGTGTTTAAGCTACCATACATCTTTTTGAATTTATTATATGAATCATGCATTTTCTCTAAAATAATAAATAATTCATCATAGAAGATCTAGCATACCTCATCTTGATCTGACTGATCAAGATTATTATTACCCATGGGACATAGGTTTGTTACCTCCTCCTCTATTTCTTGTTATGCTGATTCTGAGGTGGGGTCTGCCCTAAATGACTTATGTTTCCTATTTTTTCCCTTCATTAATTTTTCCTTCTCTTCATCCTTCTCCTTGCTGGGTGTATCTTTAAGTTGGGGCAGTCTGTTTTGAGATGACCTTCTTTTGTGCATTCAAAGCATATAATGTAAGATGACACTTTAATATTTCAATGGGTTTTACCTTTATTCCACTCTTGTTAATGATGCTTTTTCTTACTCTTGAATTTACAGGTCATCAACGTAATGTCATCATTGTCCTCCGCTATAGATCGATCACTATACAAGTTATTTAATTTCAATTCTATAGCCTTCTCATTCTTCTTCTCATCTACTTCAAGTGGTCTTTGACCATACCTTGCTCATAGAAAATGAGTGACCCAAGTAATTGGTCAAATGAATAAATTTTTAAATCCTTTCATTTATAAATAGTTGTGACTTTAGCATCATAAGAAGCTTGGAGGCAACATAGATCTTATTAACTTTTTCATAATTTGAGAATTCTCTACGTAATGAATCAAAGAATGATAATATTTAGGTGAACATAGTGAACATTTCAGATACAATCTTGCTAGGTTTCATGCAAAAAAGTTCATAGTCATGTAGTAGAATATTTAATCTTGATTATTTCACTTCACTAGTACCCACATATGTGATGCATAGTTTTTCCCATATTTCCTTCCCCATAGTGCATGTGGATAGTTACATATAGTTCTCATATTTAAAAGTATAAAAAAATTATTCACATTCAGCTTTTAATTATGCAAGTTCTCTATCTTCATAACTCGATTCAATAAAGGAAATAATAATTATGACACCAATAACTACTCAAGATGGAAGTAAATAACTAGTATGAATCTTATGCCAAATTCTATAGTCAATAGATTATAGAAATGTAGAAATGCAAATTTTCTAAAAATTTAAAGGATTGTTTTCTAATAATGGTGGACTAGTTATTGAATAACCCTTGACAGTATTCCTATCCCTAAATTCCATAATTATATCTTTGTTTGAAGATTTTAAAATCTATATTTCATGAATTGCTTTGATACAACTTAAAAGTTTTGGGAGGTTTAATACCTTAAAGAACTAACCCGAGGAGTACCAAGATGGGGGAGGGTATGGTAAATTGGTTCTTTTAAAAAATAATTAATACAATAGTTAAAAAGAATTCTTGATAGAAAATGATTTTTAAAAATTAATTATGAATGAAACAATTATCCTAACACATTCATAAGCAAATCAAGGTTTAGAATATTTTTAGTTTCAAAGCACAAATATATTTATAAAGATATGAAATTGTTTTTCCTTTCTTAAATTACAAATTACCCTAATTGTAGTTGATGTTTAAAAATTATAATCATGCAATAAGTTCAAATTATAGAAATAAAAACCGCTAACAAATAAAAAGTAAGAATGTGAATACAAGATTTTATAGTGGTTCGATCAAGACTAACTTACATAAACTACCTGGAATCCTCCTCCACATGCATTGCACTAAACTTTAGTATCTTTGCTTTATCCCCCTGTTGACCTCATTTTTGTATGAGGTCACTCTTGATTCCTTCCTGAGTCCTAGATCCTAGGATCTTCCTAGCTCCTATCCCTTAGACCCAGTCCAGATCTTAAATTCAATCCAAACCAAGAATCCTAAGGCTAAAGACTTAGGTCCTAAAGCCCCTTTTAGGTGATTTTTTTTCATCACATTGAAATCCTGTCAATTGGCATAAAATTTAGAGTTTGTCAATTATATATTGATGCGACATACCTATAGGGCCAACCCTCCAAATTTGAACTCATTTGGAGAACTTTAACACCATAAACTAAATCCAATTTCAATGATTGCAAAACCTTCAAATATTTACAGTCCATGCCACTAGACCTTTCACACAGTGGAATTTGACCTTGGACCCCACTCCAAATCTTTTGATCACTCCCAGGACCTTGATATTAACTTTTTAAGAAATAATCCACATCTTTCTAGAATCAATTTGACCCAGAATTGATTCAGGGCCAAAATGACCAAAATGCCCTTTAAGGGAATTTTTGGACTTTTGACCTAGACTTGACTTGATTTGATTATCAATCTTTGAAACCCTTTCTAAATGTTTTCAAATAGTTTTTGGGACTTATTGGGCCCAATTCCAAATCTTGGGTCAACTTTGTTGACCAAGTTAACCTATGTTGACAAAAGTACCCATTAAAGTTTTAATGGGTTACTCCAACCCATTTGATCAAATCAAATCCCTCAAGCTCTTAAACCCATCTCAAAAGTTGAGTCCTCTCAAAACTCATTCAAATAGCTCTTAAGACTACTCCAACCAATTAGCATGAATATTTGACTATCACCTCATTAATCAAAGACAAAGTTGATTGGTCAAAGTAGTCAACAAAGTTAAATTATAAGCTTATGTGGTGTGGCTTTGCCACCTTGGTAAGTCAAAACCACATAATAATCCAAAATCTCATTCATTTTGGGGGCTGAGGAGGTTACTTGGAAGCAGCCTATAGCTTATCCATCTCCTTAATCAAGGCAAACAATCATGAAAAGGGATGGAATTTTCTCACTCTTGACACAGGGCTTTGTTTTCACTCCCTATCCTCCAAAATCTTCAATTCCAGCTATCAACAACTTTCTCCAATGCATAATATAGCCTCTCCATCTCTAAATAAGTCTTCTCCAGCCATTAGAGTTTGTGTTGCTTGAGCTAGAAACCCAAAACTAAGAAGAGAGAGAGATAAAGAGAGAGAAAATGAGATTCCTCTAGAATATTTCGATCTAGCCGTTAAAAGTTATTTGGTTCTTCAGAAAAGTTGTAGAGGACGTCCGTAGCTTTCCAACAAGCCCAAGATCATCAAAATCCATCCACATGATTGTAAGATATCACAACTCTTCTCTACAATATTGATATGAAACTGCAGCAAATCTACAATACATGAAGGCTCCAAACTTCAGGTGTTGGAAGATTATATTGCCCTAAAGCTACCTTTCAAATTTCGTTAAATTTCATTGAGTATTTTGGGAGATATGGGCATTTAAAGTTTTCTATTCAAAATGAACTACAGAAGATCTGGACCGTCCGATCAAAGATGGACGGCCCAGATCTGGGCATACCGCGTGAATCCTTCCTCAAGGCTTGAACGCGGGTCATCCCAAGGTCGAGGCGCGTGACGTTGCGAAATCTCGGTCGTGAGATGGCCGATTTGATCAAATTTGGTCAAAAAAAACTCAAACAAATGTCCAGATCTTCTAAAATTCATAAAAAATTGAATTTTCCACTAAATTGGACTTTCTTGTACTCGTTGGAAAGATATTTTAATATACTATTTATTAAAATTAATTTTAATCTATTTTGATCTCTGGATTACATGAAAATTGAGTTTATTCAAATTTAGTATATTTTACTTTTCTTACATTTTGATCTCTGGAGAGAGTCGCCTTAGATGGTTTGGTCACAATAAACGGCGGCCTTCCGATGACCCGGTTAGGAGAGTAGAGGTATTAGATTTGACTTATGTTAAGAAAGGTAGGGGTAGACCTAAAAAGACTTGGTTAGAAAATATTAGTAATGACCTTTCTTTATTAGATTTAAACGAGAATTTGACTTTTAATAGGACACAATGGAGAAAAAGGATTCATGTAGCCGACCCCACGTAGTGGGATAAAGGCTTGATGTTGTTGTTGTTGTTACTTTTCTTACAATCCAGGGATCAAATTAATCCCAAATTTTGGTGGAATGTTCTTGATCATCTTAGGCATATTATGTAATTTTTCTAGGATCAGATGCTCTTTAATTTTCTATGATATGAATTTTCAAGGTAAAAGGTCCATTTTGGACCCTAAAATTTGAAAATTCATAACTCTTTAGATACTTAGTATTTTTCTGTGAAATTGTTTTGATGTGCATGCATGTGTATCAGGGTTAGACACACCAAATTTTATGCCCATTTGAATAGTATGGACACTTAAGGAAAATAATTAATGAAATGTCTAGAAAATTTAGAAAATTTTTGGGGAACTATACACACACCCAATAGGGGTGAAACTCAAACACATTTAACTTAGTGACATTGTAAACCATAGGTTTAAATTTGACTTAATTTGGAGCTCATTATCTTAAAAAATTAGGCTTCTCAAAATTCAGCCCATTTAAGGACTCAGAAAATTTAAAACATTATAATAATTCAAATTTTAAACCAAAAAATACAAATTATACCTTCAATTGACCAGAAAATTGTTCTCTACCTAAAATAAGAAAACCCTTTTTACTAGACCATCAATTTAACTTTAATTAAATTTCTAATGAAAAATAATAATTAATTAATTTAATTAATTAAAAATTATTAAAAAATCCCAAATAATTTCTAAACACTTGAAATCACTCCCATGGGTCAGACTTGACCTTTGGGAGTGATTACATGCATTTTAGAATGAGTTTGGATCAAAATGATTGAAGGCTTCCTAATTAAGAAATTTTAAAATTCAAATAATTAAGAAAACTTTGAAAATTCATAAGTAATTGTAGAAAATTCCAAATCAGTCAAAATTGGTGGCTAATGACTCCAATTAAAGTCTAGTATTTTCTAAAAATGTCAAACCACTAAATCTAGTCAAATAAAAAAGTCAACAATTTAGTCAACCGTAGTTCAAATCTTGGATCAAACTTTGAAGGATCATAACTTTTTATAGAAAACTCCAAATTGAGCGCGCTAACATTCTAAAAACTTCTATTAAGGCTTAGTATTTATTTAAAATTTAAAAACTCTAAGATTAACTCAAATTTGAAAAGTTAACTTTTAACCCCTTAGTTAGTACACTTAGATAATTCCTAAAAATTTGTTAATTTATAAAAATTCCAGAATATTCTTAATAGGCTAATAAAATTCTCAATAAATCCATTAAAATTAGGAACCAATTCCTTTTTATATTAATCAACTCTTTTAATTCCAACCAATTTAAATCAACTTAATTAACCCTGATTTCTACTAGGTAACCTAGGCCTACGAGGCTATTAGCTTAGCCCCAAGGAAGGTGGAATAAACTTCACGGCCTTGGTGTGAAACAAAGGTAGTAATCAATTAACTCTTAAAATATACTTATTTTTCTTAATATATTAATATTTAAATATTAATCTACATTCCCTTTTAAGCCTTAACTAACCCTGAATTTTAGACAACTTTAACAAATCACCCACTTTAGGACCTACCCCAGCCACACGACCTTTTACATACACTTTAGATGGTTTTCTAGGACAACAAACTCTAGATCTAGGTTAGGCCGGTGTTTACTATACTGCTGTGTACCTAATTTTTTATAGTTTCCACTACATGTTGTGGATAAAATTGCTTTGCTGTGTCTGTTTACTTTTCTGCACTTTGTGGATGGTCGATGTAATTGGCGACTAAATTACCCATAGGATAGGCACGATCTGGATGTTCACATAGTTTTCTACAGGTGGCCATGTTCATGCAGGGCAATAAAAAGGGGGCTAAGTCAATAAAAAAAAATTTAATTATTATAAATGATTGCACAGGTACTTTAGCTGCTAAAACCCCCAAATAAAAAGAGCATGGCTAGTGTGTTTACTTTCTTTTCTACATATATATAACTGCTTGAGAATAAATATATCTTGATTTATTAACTGCTTAGTATAACCTTGCAGGAGAGTCTAGAATTTTGATTTGATATAAATGTAATTTGTATAAGTGTCAAGTGTTGTGAAAGTTGAGTTTTGAATTGGGATACATAGGTCCAAAGCTTGGACTCCAAAGAAAAAAGGACACCCCTTAGGGGAGTAGCCCTTTTATATTTGGAGATCCAAATTTGGATAATTTCTTTCCTATCCAAAGTGGAAAGAGTGGCCTTCCCCTCAAGTAAAGTGTCCTCTTATCCATTTGGGTAGCCTACTACGAAGAATTCAAGAAGCCTGAAGGAGATGAACCCGAAGGAGAACAATATTGAAGACTTGAAGATAATGAGTATCCCATTCAAAACCACTTGCGTCTCTTCTAGGTTTAGAATCCGGGTTGTTGTCAGTGGTGCCCGACCACTTTACTTTCTGCAAAATTCTGGTTTGAAATAAGCAAGACAACTTTGCCTATGGACATTTATTAATTAATTCATTTATATTAGATATTTTGAGATGATTGCCATTAGGGTTGCCTGCTTTTCTTAGTTTTTATGCGTTTGTATGCCGATTTTATTTTAGCATGGATACGTAAGACTCGTAAGGGTGTGAAAATTTTTATACTCATAATCTTAAAAGTTTAAAATTTTAGTGAGTCTAAATAACATAGAAAGATAACAAATTGTTGACCTCATTTTTGTATGAGGTCACTAAGGCCCTTCTAAAATTCAGATTAATTTTAGATTCCAGGATCCACTCTAGACCTTAAGATCCTTTCCTAGAGCCAGACCTTAGGATTCACTCTAGACCTTAAGATCCTTTCCTAGAGCCAGACCTTAGGATCCACTCTAGACCTTAGGGCCTACTCTAGAGCTTTGGATTATCCAGATCCTAGATCTTAGAAACCCTCTAGATCCTAGGACCATTCCAGACTTAAATCAATCGCTCTCTTTGATCAATTCCAGGCTCAAATCAATCCCTACCTTTGATTAACTCCAGACTCAAATCAATTCCTACCTTTGATCAACTCCAACTTCAAGTCAATCGCTCTCTTTGGGATTGAGCCAACTCTCAACCTAAGCCTAATTAAACCTGACCAACACCTCCCATAGGTGGCCCTAGGTCCAATACACCCCCTCCAGCCGGCCCATGCCTTGGGCTAACTTGGGTCAAGAGTTAGGCTAACCCAAAGTAGCCAAAAATACTTGGACCCGAGCCATCTTCCAGCTCAAGTCAAATTTGACCCAATTGCCACTTGCATTGGGTGTACCAGACCCAGACCCACTTCCCACCTCAAGCCCAGGGCCTGGCCTGACCTGGGTTGAGCCCAAATCGACCCGAACCGAGCAGATTTGGATCAACCCGAGCCAACTTTTGACCCAGACCAAATTGGATCCAATTGCCACTTGAATTGGGTGCACCAGACCCAGACCTATCTCCCATACCTAACCCAGGGTCTGACCTTACCTGGATCGAGCTCAATTTGACTCGAACCGAGCAGGTTTGGGTCCAACCCATCCACCAGTTCAATCCAGGCATTCCCAGGCCAAATTGACTCCACCCTTGGCTCCAACATGTCTCCATCAGCCTCTTCCAGTCAACCCAACCCAGGCCATGGCCGGCGGCAGTCGAAACCAATGGGAAATGAGTTCTGGTGGTCCCCCCCCCCAACCGTTTCTAACCCAAAGCCTTCCAAAGGCTGTGGCTCGCCGGCTTAAGGCTCACGAGCCCTCTAGAACGATGTCCCTTTCTACTTGGCGACCGTCCGGAGCTTCTCCCGCTCAATCCCGGCCGTCCGTGCTCGAGAGAGGCGGCTGAATAGGATGGAGCTCCCTAGACCTGGCAATTCGATCCAAGACAATTTGGAAAATTTTTCCAGAGCTCATTCGAACTCCCAGAGCCTTTCCCTAGCTCCCGAAATTGCCACAACAATACGTTCGAGCGAACTCCGGCGAAAACTCATAGCCTCTCGCTCAAAGTCGCATCTCCGGCCGTCCTCCAGTCCCGACGCCTGAAGGAGAACAGTTCGCCATCATCCCCTGAAGCTTTCTGATAGAGATGCTCATTCGTTGAGGCCTTCTCTGCGGTAATCTCTCCATCTCGAGCTCCCTAGCTAGGTAGTCTGGTCAAGTGTGAAGGAAACCTTCACCCCAACGGATCTCCACCGTTGGATTGAAGGTTTCTACCGTCCTAATCCTCCCTGTGAAATTTCATCAGAGTTCGCCGGCTGGATCCCCCGGATCAAGCCAGTGAAGCTCTGCGATCTCGGACACGCGCGGGAGGTTGAAGATGAAATTATGAAATCCTGGCCGTTGATTTAGATCAATAGTGCGGATTAAATCCCGTGGTCTCGGAGCGCGTTTAATCCCAGTCGTCCGATCCCCCATCCGACAGCTACGGTTAATCTGACTGTTATCCAGTCAGCGCTAATGATTGCCCCGCTAATCACAGCGCGCCGCGTGTAAAGCGCCGGCTGACTGTGTAATGGTTGAATTAAAAATTCCAAAAAATTTATGGGATCTTCAAAAAATCATGTGTTGAGTTTAATTTCAATTTGAGCATCTTATTAATTATTACTATTATTGTTTAAATTTAATTCCTCTAGGCCTGAAATTTTGGGAGATTGAATTTGGGCATACCCCTGACATGTCCAAATTTTATCCCCCTTGTTGGATATGTTTATGGGCACCTATCCTCAATTTTAGATCCAATGGTCATGGTTTGACCCTTGAATCCAAATTGAAACCATGGCCTATCCAATGAGAATTAGGTTTTGAGTCTTTGTGTGATGATGATGTGTAGCATAGGGAGTCTAGGGCCACTGATTTCACCCCAATCCAAGCCTAGGATAATTTATTAGGAATTTTTCAAGGTGACTTAGAATTCACATTGGGTGATCTGGTTGACCACCCTAGACTACTCCAATTAGGCTTAAATTTGGTGTGTTTAGCCCTTGGGGTCAGATGATTCTATGGTCCAAATCACATCAAGTTTGATGCCTATTGTGTCCAAGAATTAGGAGCTATAGTATCCCCTTTGCTAGAATCAACCTTTTACCGTAATAATTCCTAATAAATTAAATTTAATCCCTAAAAATTCTTAAAATATCACTAATTGATCTTAATTAATCCCTTAATTAGTGAAAATTTATCTCTCATCAATTTGGCTTCATATTCCACCTTAATTAAATTTTAACCCAAATCAATGTTTAATCAATTTTAATTAATTAAAAATAAAAAAAAATCCCAAAGGATCTCTGAACACTTAATAATCTCCCCTTAGATCATCTCTGATCTTTGGGGTTGATTTCAAGAAGTTTAGGATTCATTTGGGTTTAAGTCATTAAAGACCCCTATAATTAAGGTAATTAGAATAATTCCAATAAATGCCAAAACTTTTGAAAATCATAACTTTTTATAGAAAACTCCAAATTGAATGTACCAAATACCTAACAACTCATAATAAGGTTTACTATTTGTTAAAAATCTGAAATCCTTAATTTTGACTCTAATTTTAAAAATCAATTTTTGACCCCTTAGTTAACATATCCGGATAACTCTCAAAGTCTAGTAAATCCCTTAAATCCCAAAATCCTCTTAATAGGTTAATAAAATTCTTAACCAACTCATTAAAAATCAGTAAATAACCCTTTTAAAATACAACAACCATCCTAAAGATGAAGTTTATTGGTTGGACTACTCCGGACTGCGGGGCTACGTGTCCTAAGGAGGCTTTGTTCCTCGAGCCTGGTGGCACAATGCCACGAATGGAATCTAAGGGGTGTTAAATCTTAAAATATATTAATAATTAATTACTTGATCTTTAAAAACCTCTAATTCAAACCACATTAATCTGGTTTATCGGCTGGACTACTCCGGGCTGCGGGGCTACGTGTCCAAAGGAGGCTTTGCTCCTCGAGCCTGGTGGCACAACGCCACGAACTGATTAATGGCAAACTTAAATTAATTAGACTCTTGAAATCAGCAATAAAAGCTTTTAAATAATTTTTTTTTTTTTTATATCAATATTCAAATTCTAACATGAATTCCCTTTTAAGCCTCAACAAACTTATAAATTTTAGACAACTCTAACTAATTACCCAACTTAGGATCTACCCCAGCCACACGACCTTTTACACACACTTTAGATGATGTGTTAGGAAAACCAACTCTAGATCTAGGTTAGGTCGGTGTTTACTTTACTGCTGTGTGCCAGATTTTTCGTAGTTTTCACTGCATGTTGTGGATGAAATTGCTTCACTGTGTCTGCTTACTTTTCTGCACTCTATGGATGAATTGATGTGTTTGGCATCTAGATTACCCTTAGGTTAGGTACGATCTGAATGTTCACACAGTTTTCTGCAGGTGGCCACACTCATGCAGGGCAATAAAAGGGGGCTAAATCAATAAAAAAATATTAATTGCTATAAATACTCGCACATGTGCTTCAGCTGCTAAAGCCCCCAAATAAAAGGAGCATGGCCAGTGTGTTTACTTACTTTTCTGCATATATATAACTGCTTGGGAATATATTTTCTTTGATTCATTAACTGCTTAGGATAACCTTGCAGGAGAGTCTAGATTTTATTTTCAAATAAATGTAATTTGTATAATCGTCAAGTTTGTGAAAGTTAATTTTGAGTCAGGATACATAGGTCCAAAGCTTAGAATCCAAAGAGAAAAGAATGCCCTTTTGGGAAGTATTCCTTTTTCCATTTGGAAATCCAAATTTGGATCATACTTCTCTTATACCCAAAAAGGAAAGAGTGACCTTCTCCTTAGAAGGGAAGTGCCCTCTTATCCATTTGGGTAGACAACCACGAAGAACCCAAGGAGTTTGAGAAAAAGGAGTCCAAAGAAGAATGCGATTGAAGACTTGAAGATTGAGAGTATCCCACTCAAAACTACTTGCGTCATTACTAGGTTTAGAATCCGGGTTGTTGTCAGTGGTGCCCGGCCACTTTACTCTCTGCAAGACTTTGGTTTGTAATAAGCAAGGCAACTTTGCCTATGGACATTTATTAATTAGTTAATATTTGATGTGATGGATTGATTGCCTTTAGGATTGCCTGCTTTTCCTAATTTTTTGGCGGTTGCGTGCTGCTTTTATTTTCGCCTTGATACGTGAGACTCGTGAGGGTGTGAAAGTTTTCTACTTATAACTTTAAAAGTCTAAAATTCTAGTGAGTCTAAATAACATAGAAATATAACGAATCTAGGGAATTAGCCGGGGATCGACCCCGGGGTCGCATGCATATTTCTGCATTTCTTCTTTTCTTGTTTTAGACCCTTCCCCGCCTGCGGGTAGAGTCCGGTTAGTCTGACCTATGAGGATGAGGTGCCAGACATAGGGAAGTCCAGTCTTCTAAAAAAATTATTTTTATAAGCCTGTTTTTAAAATTTCAAGCATATCTGATTAAATGCATTAGTTTTAGCATTTTAGCACCCAACATAAGTCAAAGGGGCCAATTAGGAAAATTTCTAGATGTCGGCCCCGACTCTCCAAAAATTTAAGTACAACGTCCCTACCACTCTTTCATAAAAAAACCGGACTCATCTCTTTTAAATCGACTAGGTGGTTAGCTGGCTCCCCAATCCAGGCTGAGGTAAGTCCAGGTTTTGCACTGCATTAGTTAGGTTCGGACGACTGTGGCCCAGTGTCGAGAGTAGATTTAGGATATGTAGAAAATCTTTGATTATAAGACTCCAAATTTCGGGAATATAATCCCAACTTTCTAATAAAATGTTCAACTCGAATTAAATCTTCGTTCAATCCTAAAATGTAAAGCCCAACACTTAGATTAAGTTGGGACACTTCCGGATGGTTCTAGAATCTCTAACTGTCCCCTACCTCTCTTCCTTTGATTCTGTTAGTAACAGTTCAATTTTGATCCATTCTCCTTTGATTTTCCAAAAGATCCTATTCGATTTTTTTTTTATATCACTCCTAGAAAATCTAACAAAATTTCATTCTTATTTCAATCAAGAGTTTTTGTAGGAGACCTTGTTTTCTTACGATGTAATTAACTACGAGGGCTTGCGCTCGTAGGAGATTTAGAACCACACACGCACCTGATTTTAAAAATTGATTTTTTAAAACTCAATTGGATTTCTTTGGGAAAACTTAAAATACTAGTGATCATTATTATCATATCCAAAGAATTATCATAGAATGATATTTTCTCCCTTCGGGGAGATACATCTTTCTCTGATAAGGCTTTGGATGTGAACCTAATGATCACACTTCTTGAATATTGTAGTTGGATATTAAGTAGAATCTCATTTTGACCCTCTGGGGCCATATGAAGTTCTCTTTAGCATCCGGTCATAATATTCAAGATGAACTTCATAATTCTATATCTGAACGCCGTTATGAAATTTTATTTTCATCTTTCGAGGTGATATATATATTCTTTCTAATGGAATGATTCAGTTTTAGAATTAGAATTTAACTTTAACTCCCAAAGAAAACCAATATTTTCAAAACTAATTTTTTCAAAATTCCAACAAAACAAAAAATGGCACGCCCGGTGGGACTAATCTCTCTATCCATCTTTAATAAGAATGAAATTTTGTTTCATCGGTAGTCTTAACTACCTTCCTTCCGTTGGTCCCTCAACCCATTTCTTCATTGGGGGAGTGTGGCCAACATCTAAAAACAATTTTAAAACATTAAAAGAGAGGTTCTACCTCCCAAAATTTGTTATTTGCTAACTTAGTCGTCCTGATTTTGACCTTCAGCCCTAGGATTTCCTATGAGGAGACAGTGTCAAATCAGGTCCCTAAGCATTCTTTAAAAAAAAAAATTATGATTAACAAATGTCACATTCAGTATGTCAACCTTTGAAGATTGAAAGGAGTTTGAAAAATCTTTGACTTTAAGAAAGTTTTGAAGTATTTTAGCCTTGACCCCTTTACTCCCCTTGAACTTTTAGGAATGAGGAGGGTTAGACTACTTACTTCACTTGGGTCTTTCTTACAACTCCATAAGCCTTTGAGAAAGGGGAAACTCTGTCCGTTGTGTTTTGGATCCCATAGGAAAAACCCCATCTTAAGTTATTCAAAATTCCAATTCCCTTCAAAATGTGGAAAGCAAGACAATTTTCTTTAAGTTCCAAATCTTCATATGTTACCCCATACAACCATCTTATGGGCTAACATATGTTGAACTTTTGGGAAGACTTTCCCTTCGGCATGTATTTAGTCCCTTTATATTTCTAACGTGTGTTGGGTTTTTTTTTTACCACTCAACATGTGTTGGAAGGTTGAGACTATTCTACAAGCCTTAGGTTTTAAATGACAAACCTTTTTACTTCTCTAAAAAAAAAAAAAAAAAAAAAGAGAAATCTAATTTCAATCCTCTCTTTAACTTTTAGAAAATTCAAATGGCTGGCCAATTGATCTTCTCTTTCGATCGAGAGTTGTCCTCAACTGTTAATGACCAAGGGAGCACCATTATCTTTGGAATGAGATTCTGTACTCTTGAGCTATCCATGGATGGACACCAGATTGTTAGTTTGGATGCCAGTAAGGAAGTCCCCCCAGTGATTAAGTTGATTGTGGGATCTGCACCCACCTTGCCAGTAGTTAGCGATGACCAGAAATAGTCTGAACCAGTTGTTGAGCCTCCCACTGAAGTCAAATCTATTTTTAAGGAAGGGTCTAGTTCTGGACTTAGCTTCGCCACTAGGAACAAAAAGAAAAACTATTTGAGGAGACTTAGAAAGAAGATCTCCAAGGCTAAGAGAGTTGTACCCATTAAGACATTAGCTCAAGTAGAGCCTGAGGCTGCTGAGGAGCTACCTATTCCTTCTTCCTCTCCCCTCCTAAAGGGGAGTCACTTCTACCCCCTTGCTTCTACTCAAGGGGAGGAGAGGGCAGCTAGGACAACTCATTCCCCACCATGCCCGGTCGACTACTCAATTAAGAAGACCCAGAAAGAAAAACATCTCCAGAGGAATAGGACTTTAAGAAACATAATTCATACCTGCGCTGCACAGTCTGGACAAACTAAGGAGGAGTACGTGAAACATCTAAAGGGAGTGATCTCACACCGCTTTCAAAAAGAAGTGTTGAAGGAAGAAGTATCTGAGGCAAAGAATTTGACCCCACAATTTGTTAGGAGGAATAAGAAGTACGTTAGACAGCTTGCTACTTCAGTACTGGTTGATGGATATCATTGGGTGCCACGCCCTCCGTCTTCTCAAACAGAGGGCATTGTGTTGACTGGGTCCGAGAGAGGCCACCACTCTACTGGTAGACCCCTGGTACCCCCTCATAAACCTGTGCGATTAGCCTCAGTGATTGTTAAGCCAAAGGGGTTGAGATTCAAAAGTCTGTGGACATTAAAGGAAAGAGAGCTAAGTTGGAGAGTCTGCCACCACCTCCAAGAACCTCTAACTTCATCCTCCATCTCCAACGAATCTCAGCTAGACCACCCCCAATTTTGATTGAGTCGACGGATGATCAATCCAGTACCCCAGTTGTTACAGTAGATAGTTCTCTTACAATCAGTCCAGTTCCTGATTCAGTAATGATTCCAGTTGATGATCCAGTGGTTGATAGTTTAGATCCATGTGTCATTCCTAGGCTTCCTACACAGGAGTCTGAGGATCTTACCCTACCTGATGTAGGAGCTATTTCCCTACAGGCTCCTCCTTCACCTCATGAGGTATATGTCCCTCTTCCTGTAGAGAATGCCACTTCTCCGACTACCGATCTTGGGACAGTCGGGAAGGAAGGAATTGACCTAGATCTTGAGATAGAAAAAAGAGCTGGCTATAGAGTCAAAATCATATCCTAGCCCAAAACTTACATAGATCATTGCTCTCCTGGATTCTGAAGAGTTGTTTGACATGGCTGAATACAAGGGATACTTACCCCTCGGTCCTAAGTCAATTGGGGATAGACCAGTCGAGGAGGTAGTATAAGAGATAAGAAATATTCTGCTAAACAAAGAGGGAATGGCTTCTTTTGACCCATACCTGGATGACCTCCTTGGAGAGGAAGACGACTATGTTGGTAGTGTCTCCATGGTCGAAACTAGAGGTTCCAACAAGGAGGCCGAACCTGGTAGGCGCCGGCTAGCTAGAGACGATGACCCACAGGTTGCTGAGTCCGATTCAGATGAGTCCGTAAGGGCTAGGGGTGAAGAACATATTAAAGATTTGGAAAACCAGTTGACAACTATGATGTCACAAGTCAGAGAAATGCAAGAAAGATTTGATAAGTCAGAGTAGGATTCACTTAAGATTCAACAAACGGCTCGAGAGATTGCAAAGAGGGTTAGAAAGACAGAATCTGGTCCCAAACCTCCTGAGTCGACACCAATGATTCCTCCTTGCCTATCAGAGGCATCTCCATCAGCACCTACAATTCCCCCCTGTTCCTTTAACTCTGCCCAGAAAGACATTAAATAACTGATTGAGGACCAGGTAAGGGAGGCCTTAGCTTTTTCCTAAGGAACTGCATCTATTCGAAAGGGTAGACCCTACCCCGAAGAATATGATTCAGTTCCTTACCCTAAAGGCTTCGTGCCACCAACTTTTAAAATTTTCACTGGAATAGAAACCCGAGACAGCATCTAGCCCACTTCAGAGCAAGTTGTTGCAATGCCGGAGGGACAGATGCTCTACTATTTTGGCAATTTGTAAGTAGTCTATCAGGCATCGCTTTTGAATGGTACGCCGAAATGCCAGGTTTACCTACTGCGGTAGCGGTTCATAAACTTGGAGTTCGGCACGATGCCATTCCCGTCAAACAAGCTCCTTGATGCATGCGCTTGAAAATCGAGCAACAAGTCATTTCTGAAGTTAAGAAATTGGCCAAAACTGGGTTTATTCAAGAGGAACAATACCCCTCTTAGGTGTCAAGCGTCGTGCCGGTCGGAAAGAAAAATGGTCAGATTCGGATTTGCGTCGATTATAGGGATCTAAATAAGGCATGTCCTAAGGATGAATTCCCTCTACCAATACCAGAACTCATGGTGGACATTGCCTCCTCACATGCCATTTTCTCATTTATGGACGGCTTGTCGGGTTATAATCAAATCAAGATGGCCCCATAAGATGAGAGAAATACTGCATTCAGAACCCCTATTGGAATCTTTTATTACAAGGTGATGCCATTTGGCTTAAAGAATGCCGGAGCAACCTATCAACGGGCCAAGACCCATATCTTTGATGATTTAATTCATAATCAAGTTGAGTGCTATATTGATGATTTAATTGTCAAGATCAAGGTCAAAGAGGCTCACCTGTATGACTTAAGAGTCGTTTTTGAGCGGTTTCGCCGCTGCGATTTGAAAATGAACCCCTTGAAGTGTTCCTTCGGCGTCACCTAAGGGAGATTCTTAGGATTCATAGTGAGGCACCACGGAATCGAAAATGACCCTGCTAAAATTGAAGCCATCTTAAATATGTCATCTCCTAAGAGCCTTACCCAGTTAAGGTCTCTATAAGGTAGATTGACGTATATAAGGAGGTTTATTTCTAATCTTTCCGGGAGATGTCAACCCATTTCTGTCCTTGCGGAAAAAGACACTAAATTCGTATGGGATGAGAGGTGCCAAAATTCTTTCGATGACATTAAACAATACCTTTCTAATCTGCCAATTTTGGCAGCTCCAATTCCAGGAAAGCCATTAAATCTCTACACTGCAGCTTTAGATGAGTCTTTAGGCGCCCTGTTGGCTCAAGTCAATGACGAGGGGAAGGATAATGCTCTCTATTACCTTAGTCGAAGACTTCATCCTACTGAAATTCGATACCCATCAATTGAGAAGCATTGTCTTGCTTTAGTTTTTGTAGCTCAGAAGCTGAGGCACTACATGCTCTCCCACTCAATCAGCTTAATTTCAAGAGTTAATCATTTGCAATATCTTATAATCTGACCTACATTGTCAGGACGTTTAGCCCGTTGGTCTATGATATTATTGCAATTTGAGATTACTTTTACTCCCCTTCGTGCGGTGAAAGGACAAGCTGTCGTCGATTTTCTGGCAGCACACCCACTGCCGGAAGATTCTCCTCTGAACGATGATCTACCCGACGAACAAGTCATGAGTTTGAGGGAATCTAGCGAGGCCATCTGGGAATTGTATTTTGATGGAGCAGCATCCTCTCGTAGGAATGCAACCCAACAATTTGTAATTCCTGGAAAGGCTGGAGTCGGTCTAATTTTCATAACGCCGGAGAAAGAAATGATGCATTTTTCTTACCATTTATCGCAGCCCTGCACAAACAACGAGACTAAATAAGAGGCTCTGATAACCGGTTGGAACTTGCAATTCTAATGGAAATTAAAAAGATTAAGATCTTTGGAGATTCCCAGTTGGTGATTAACCAAGTGGCCGGAACTTATAAAGTCTTGAATCCTAATTTCCTAAGATATCACCAATACACACTTCACTTGTTGGAACAAATTCCTATTGCTATTTTGTATAGGGTTCCCCGTGGAAGCAATTCTGCGGTGGATGCCTTAGCAAAACTCGGAAAGGAATTTGCGTGTCCTGAGGAGGATTCCATCCCTATAGAGATTCAGGGTCGTAAAGCCCTCTCTCTTATAGATTTGGAACACATTAGTAAGACTCCCCTTCAAATCCTTTCTGCCTCTTTGACAGCCGACGAAGAAGGCGATTGGAGACGACCCTTAATCGACTACCTTAAAGAAGGGAAGCTTCCCCAAGATAAATCACTCTCCAACCAGATTAAGAAACATGCCCTATCTTACGCACTAGTCAACAATTTGTTATACCGTTGGTCCTTCGATCACATGTGGCAACGCTGTTTGGACAAGCGAGAAGCCCTGAAGATTGTTAATGAGGTTCATTCAGGACTATGCGGTGCACATCAATCGGGTCCAAAAATGAAATTGAAAATTAAAAGACTTGGATACTACTGGCCTACAATGATTGACGATTGCATGAATACTGCAAAGCACTATCATCAATGTCAGATTCATGGTGTGGTTTTGCATCAGCTGCCTAATGTGTTACACCCTACGATAGCCTCGTGGCCCTTCGAGAATTGGGGCATAGATATCATTGGGCCGATTGACCCTCCCTCCGCGAGAGGTCACCGTTTCATATTAGCATCGACTGATTACTTTTCAAAATGGGCGGAAGCAATCCACCTACGCAACGTAACATCACACCATGTCTTAAATTTCTCTCGTGACCATATTGTATATTGATTTGGCGTACCCCGCAGAATCATATCCGATAATGGATTCGCATTCAAGTCTACAAAAATCAATAATTTTGTGAAAAGCCATAATATTGATTAGAGTTATTCGACGATCTATTGCCCTCGGGCAAATGGATTGGCCGAGGTCTTCAACAAAACCTTGGTGCAAATTATTAAAAAGACCCTTGATGATAACAAATGACAGTGTGATGAGTGGTTGGTGGAAGCTTTGTGGGCTTACCGTACCACTTATAGAACCCCGACCCAATCCACCCCATTTGCACTAGTGTATGGATCTGAGGCCGTTTTACCCTTAGAAATACAAATCCCTTCGCTCAGGATTGTAGTTCAGAATCAAATCACAAATGAACAAAATGCAAGACTGCGGTTGGAAGAACTCGAAGGCCTTGAAGAGCGACGTCTCCAAGCTCAACAAAGTTTAGAGTTATATAAGTCCCGTATGGTTCAAGCCCACGATAAGCTAGTGCGACCTAGGACCTTCCAAGCAAGAGACTTGGTGTTGGTCATTTGGAGGCCTATCTTAGCCCATTGAAAGTTGGGAGGCAAATTCGAACCTACATGGGAAGGACCCTTCGTTATAGAGACTGTCTACAATGGAGGCTCGTATCAGTTAGTAGATTGTAAAGGAAACCACCCAATGCTACCTGTTAATGGGCATTTTCTTAAGAAATACTATGCTTGATGTAGCTCATCTTACCAATTCATAAAATTTCCCTTTCTTGATGCGCCACTCGATTCTTTCCTTTTTAAGTTCTTTCACCTGTTAATGTTTTTTCGCCTTCTCCTTAGGGTCGGATCGTTCCCTCCCTTAGGATCGCACCTCGCTAGTGGTGGAGTACGCCCTCTATGGCACCACCCTGGCATTTGACTTGGGGATTAGTGGTGGAGTACGCCCTTTGTGGCACCATCCTAATTTATATTCGCTAGTGGTGGAGTACGCCCTTCGTGGCACCATCCTAGTTTGCCAGTTTCGGTCCTCTGTGTGGAGCGAGTTTCCTCCCCACATGACCATTCGCTAGTGGTGGAGTACGCCCTTTGTGGCACCATCCTAGTTTGCCAGTTAATCTGCCTATTTGGAGTAAGTCTTCTATCAGCATCTTATAGGCCTAAGGTTGGGTGATGCCCTTCCTTAGACCCAAGGCTAGGTATTCCCTACCTTGGTTTCCAGTTGATCTATCCATTAAGAGTAAATCTTCTATCAGCATCCTATGGACCTAAGGTTGGGTGATGCCCTTAGACCCAAAGTTAGGTATTCCCTACTTTGGTTTCTAGTTAATCTGCCTATTTGCAGTAAGTCTTCTATCAGCATCCTAAAGGCCTAAGGTTGGGTGATGCCCTTCCTTAGACCCAAGGCTAGGTATTCCCTACCTTGGTTTCCAATTGATCTGTCCATTAGGAGTAAGTCTTCTATCAGCATCCTATGGACCTAAGGTTGGGTGATGCCCTTCCTTAGACCCAAGGCTAGGTATTCCCTACCTTGATTTCCAGTTAATCTGCCTATTTGGAGTAAGTCTTCAATTAGCACTCTATAGGCCTAAGGTTGGTTGATGCCCTTCCTTAGACCCAAGGCTAGGTATTCCCTACCTTGGTTTCTAGTTGATCCGTCCATTAGGAGTAAGTCTTCTATCAGCATCCTATGGACTTAAGGTTGGGTGACGCCCTTCCTTAGACCCAAAGTTAGGTATTCCCTACTTTGGTTTTCCAGTTGATCCGTCCATTAGAAGTAAGTCTTCTATCAGCATCCTAAGGACCTAAGGTTGGGTGACGCCCTTCCTTAGACCCAAAGTTAGGTATTCCCTACTTTGGTTTCCTAGTTAATCTGCCTATTTGGAGTAAGTCTTCTATCAGCATCATATAGGCCTAAGGTTGGGTGATGCCCTTCCTTAGACCCAAGGCTAGGTATTCCCTACCTTGGTTTCTCTAGTTCTCATGTCCATTAGGTGTAAGCCTTTTATTAGCATCCTATAGGCCTAAGGTTGGGTGATGCCCTCCCTTACACTCTTAAGATTCCATTTCTATTCGGTCAACGCCAATGTGTGCAGCAGAAGTTCCTTCTACCACACACATTGGGGGTCCATTTGTTGACCTCATTTTTGTATGAGGTCACTAAGGCCCTTCTAAAATTCAGATTAATTTTAGATTCCAGGATCCACTCTAGACCTTAAGATCCTTTCTTAGAGCCAGACCTTAGGATCCACTCTAGACCTTAAGATCCTTTCCTAGAGCCAGACCATAGGATCCACTCTAGACCTTAGGGCCTACTCTAGAGCTTAGGATTCTCCAGATCCTAGATCTTAGAAACCCTCTAGATCCTAGGACCATTCCATACTTAAATAAATCCCTCTCTTTGATCAATTCAAGGCTCAAATCAATCCCTACCTTTGATTCACTCCAGACTCAAATCAATTCCTACCTTTGATCAACTCCAACTTCAAGTCAATCCCAACCCTTGATCAATTCAAATCTCAAGCTTCATCCAGCTCAAATCTTAAACTTCATTCAAGCCTCAAACATATTCAAACTTTGATCCAATCCACTTGAGAATCCAAATTTCAACCTAGACTTTGATCCTACCTTTGATCTAGCTTTGACCATATCTATTCATTAACAATCATCAAATGATTTTCAATGATTTGGATATTCCAATATTGATCATCCAAACTCAAAATCTAATCCAAATCCAGAAATTCAGACTCAAATTCAAAGTCTTAAGGCCCTGTCCTAAAGACCTTTTTCAAAGATTTTTCAAACATTTCAAAACCCAGTCAAATGGCCTCTGATTCAGGGTCTATCACTTACAATGTCATAAGACATGTCTCTAGAGGCTACCCTCCATATTTGAGCCCATTCTAAGGTCTCTAACCCCATAATTTGAATTAAAATCCAAATGCTATAAAACCTTCAAATATTTACAGCCTATGCCACTGGACCTAACCCCTTGAAGAATTTGATCTTAGAGCCTTTATCAAAGCCTCCAATCACTTCCAAACCCTTGATTGCAACCTATTGAGCAGTAAACTGCATTATTTTTTAGACCCATTTTTGACCCTAGTTTAGCAATGGGTCAAGATTGACCAAAATACCCTTATGGGATTTCAAGTGCCCATTTCAACTCAAATCAAATCCAAACTCTTTGAAACCACTTTCATTGAATTTCAAATATCAAACCCAACTTGTTGAACTCAAACTCAGACCTTGGGTCAACTTGGTTGACCAAGTCAACCAGGTTTGACCCATTAACCCATACACCCCTCCTCTTTCAAATTTTTTAACCAAGTCTATTCCAAGTCCTTTGAATACATGGGATAACCCCTTGGGTACCCAAGAGACCCCTCTTACTGACCCAAGCCTTGGGCTTACCTGGGTTAGCCATATGGCTTGACCCAAGTGACCAAAGAGAGGTCACCCTTGAGCCATCTTTTGATCTTAATCAAATTGAATTCAAATCAAGGTGTCATTGAGTTCCCATTAATTCAATACGCCTTCCTTGACCAGCCCAACCCCTGGGCTCACTTGGGTCAAGAGTTAGGCTAACCCAAAGTGCCCAAAAGCACTTGGGATTGAGCCAACTCTCAACCTAAGCCAAATTAAACCTGACCAACACCTCCCATAGGTGGCCCTAGGTCCAATACACACCCTCCATCCGGCCCATGCCTTGGGCTAACTTGGGTCAAGAGTTAGGCTAACCCAAAGTAGCCAAAAATACTTGGACCCGAGCCATCTTCCAGCTCAAGTCAAATTGGACCCAATTGCCACTTGCATTGGGTGCACCAGACCTAGACCCACTTCCCACCTCAAGCCCATAGTCTGGCGTGACCTGGGTTGAGCCCAAATCGACCCGAGTCGAGCAGATTTGGATCAACCCGAGCCAACTTTTGACCCATACCAAATTGCATCCAATTGCCACTTGCATTGGGTGCACCAGACTCAGACCTATCTCCCATACCTAACCCAGGGTCTGACCTGACCTGGATCAAGCTCAATTTGACTCGAACCGAACAGGTTTGGGTCCAACCCAGCCACCAGTTCAATCCAGGAATTCCCAGGCCAAATTGACTCCACCCTTGGCTCCAGCATGTCTCCATCGGCCTCCCCCAGTCAACCTGACCCAGGCCATGGCCGGCAGCGGTCGAAACCAATGGGAAATGAGTTTCGGTGGTCCCCCCCAACCGTTCCTAACCCAAAGCCTTCCAAAGGCTATGGTTCGTCGGCTTAAGGCTCACGAGCCCTCTGGAACGACGTCCCTTTCCACCTGGCGACCATCCGGAGCTTCTCCCGCTCAATCCCGACCGTCCGAGCTCGAGAGAGGTGGCTGAATAGGATGGAGCTCCCTAGACCTGGCAATTCGATCCCAGACAATTTGGAAAATTTTCCCAGAGCTCATTCAAACTCCCAGAGCCTTTCCCCAGCTCCCGAAATTGCCCCATCAATCCGTTCGAGCAAACTCCGGCGAAAGCTCGTAGCCTCTCGCTCAAAGTCGCATCTCTGGTCGTTCTCCATGTTGAATCTAGTAATTAGGTTGTTAAACCTAAGTAAATGTCCCAAGGCTACCAAGAGGGGCGTGAATTGGTAGTTTTAAAAATTTTATACCCTCTTAAAATTTAAAGTTGAACCGAAATGAAATTTTCTTTTAAAGTTTGTAGAAAAATATTTTTCAACCACAGAGTTGTTAAAACAGAAATTTAAAATGCGGAAACGTAAAAGCAATAAAGTAAATGACACCAGATTTATAGTGGTTCGGTCTATAACCAGACCTACATCCACTCCTCAGAGGCACCCTCTGAGTATTGCACTAATACCACAAAGTGACTCTCCTTTAGCACCCACAGCAAGGCGGAGAAGCCTGTACAAAACACTCTTTTCACCACTCCCCGGTGCGGCAGAGAACCGTCGTCCTTTTACACAATCCACAGTGTTGGCAGAGAACCGTCGTCCTTTCACACTCTCCTAGTGTGGGCAGAGAACCCTACGGCTGTTCACACTCTCCAAGTGTAGGCAGAGAACCTACTTCCTTTTACACTCTCCTAGTGTAGGCAGAGAACCCACGTCTGTTCACACTTTTCAAGTGTCGGCAGAGAACCGGACCTTCTTGAATGATCTTCTCACAAGAACCTAGAAGAAAGAAAGAAAAGAGTGAAGAAATCCAATTTCACAAGTAGAGATTCTTACCTTAGCAATCTAAGTGAAGCCTTCTTGCTCCAATGGTAGGAATCCTCCTTTGAATGCTCTCTTCCACTCTCCCCTTGACTATTCGCTCAATAGGCACGAAGTTCAAGTGACAAAAAGATTGGGTGGCAGTCTAATTTGAAGTATTTATACAAAAGACATGAAAAACCGCCCAAAAACTGCAAGTTTTCAATTCTGTACGCAGTGGATCGTCCGGTACGATCGTGGATCGTCCTGGACGATTTTACTTAAACGATCTGAAATGACCCAATTTGTATATGTGTACGAAATGACTTCGTACAGCTGATCGTCCTGTACGAACTAGGTTCGTCCAGTACGAACGGTTATTACAAGGTCGGTTCTAGAAACTGCTGAAAACTGTCCTAAGTCGGTTTATCGTTTGGACGAAAATATGTTCGTCTGGACGAAAATTTTCCAGAGAGCCGATCGTCCTGGACGATTATTTATTTCGTCTGGACGAAAATTTTCCAGAGCGCCCATCGCCGGGGACGATAATTTGGTTTCGTCTGGACGAAAATTTTCCAGAGAGCTGTTCGTCCGGTACGATATTTATTTTCGTCTGTACGAAAATTTTCCAGAGCGCCCATCGCCGGGGACGATATAAAAATTCGTCCTGGACGAATAGGACTTAGAAAATTTTTTTGAAGCAAGTTCCTATTCGTTCCAAATGCTCTATAGGAGATAACTGACAGATCGTCCAGTACGATACATATCGTCCTGTACGATCAGTATAGAATTTCAAGATCTCCTTAGTTTGTGTGTGAGAGATTTTATTCACTCAATTACAATCACTCCCTTTCAAAATTAATTCAAAGAAAAGACACTTCAAATAAACAAAATTTCTCATGTTGAATTTGATTTGAAGTTTTTGTAGTCTGGAGTCTGATTTTCCTGAAATGTTAGTACACACAAGAGCAAGTGCAAATCTTCGAAATTGTTAGGAGATAATTATACATCTGAACAATAATGTTTGGATTCATCAAAACTACATAAGTTGCACAAATATAAATCATTCAAATAGCAACTATTCAAACAATCTCCCCCTTTTTGATGATGGCAAAACAATTATTATTAGTATGGTTTCAAGTTAAAACACAATCTCTTATCTCCTAAACTCCCCCTGAATTTATGAGTACATTAAAATAAGGAGGCATTAAAGAACAATATTTTTGTTTTTCAAAAATTTTAACACAGAAAACACAAATCACAAAAACAAAAACAATATTTGTGTTTTTAACAGAAAACAAAAATCACAAAACAAAAACACAAACACAAACATAAACATAATAATTTCTCCCCCTTTTTGACAGCAACAAAAAGTGAAGAAGAAAAAGACAAGAAATGTAAATAATAATATGAAATTCATTGTTAAAATTTAATCTAAATTGTGATTTGACATAGAGTATGCAATTTTAAACTAAAGATATTAGGTCAATCATAGAAATTCATAAAATTTATGAAATGATATAACATTGTAAGTAAGAAGAATTTATCAAAGACATGATTCAATTTAGACATTTTGATTATTGAAAATCATTACAAGTGAGATGTAAAAAAAATTCTATATTTCAAAGTTCAATAGAATATAAATGAACATTAGATCAACTTGAATCAAGAGATTAAACGAATTTGGAAAGAAGAGAATTACCTCATGTGGTGCTTTGCACATCTTTTCAAAGTTTTGGAGCACATTTTTGTGCATTTGTCTTTGGTTGGGCTTATTTTGTGACTCTTTTTCACTTTGCAAATTTTTGCGAATCCCTTTTGATTTTTGTACATTTGTACAATTTTCAAGAGTAATTTGACCAATTCTTTCCAAAATCTATAATCTAACATTTCAAATATTTCTAGGTGCATAAATATCATTTGAGCATAGAAATATAAAATAAGATAACATCAAAATTGCAATAACAATATTAAATTTTATGTAGTCTAAATGAATAGACATGAATTTAAAAATTCTAAATACAACAAGTTATAGACAAATTATAAATTTAGAAAGTCTAGATTTTCTAATATAGATAATCTCACATTACAATCGAATTTGAGCACAATGTAGATTAAAAACAATATTAATGAAATTCATAAAGATTAGGCACATTTCAAAACAAATCTAAGACAAACAAACTTTCATTGATTAAAAAAATACATAAAAACATTGAACTTAAAAAAAACATAACAACAAAACAAAAAATACAACAGACACACATAAAAAAAAACTTCTACTGTTCTGGAGGAGGAGGAGGAGGACTGCCGCCAAAGAGATTGAAGTAGGAGGCCATTAACATTACATTGGTATTTATTTCATGAACTTCATCTCTAATATTACCAATGTCATGTTGCTGCTGCGTAAGATGAGCATCAAATTGATCAAACCTTTGATCAATGTGAGTCTCTAGTCTATCAAATCTCTCAATCAGATTCTGGTAATCTGATTGAGAAGCAGAAGCTTGCACTCCTTCTTCTTCTTCTTCTGAAGCACTGCCATGTGCTTTTTCTTTTTCTTTTTCCTCCCTGAAGAGCAGTCTGAAAGATGCATCGTTGTAATAAACTGGCTCTTCATATTCCTCATCAGGATGGACTATATTGTACTTCTTCTCCAAAACATAAGTAATCAAGTGCCCTAAAGAAATATTCTTCTTCCTCTTCTGATCAGGATGTCCTATTTCTGAAAGCCCATAGATATGATCTAGGATGAGTTGGGCTTCATCAATAGGTTGTCTTTTCATGATTAAAAAAGTTAGACAAGAGAGGAGAGGGGTTATGTTTATCCTATCACCAGCTTTAGGAATAATTGAAGATCTAAGGATATGCTGGATGATTCGGGCATCTTGGGTCATACCGGCCACTCTAGCAACATGATTGTCAATTCCATTTTCTCTAATTACCCTATTGATTTCATACCAATGGAAGACGTTTTCTGACATTAGGGTGTGGGCTCTATATCCTTCAGTCCTTAAGTTTAAAAATGCACCAAGGTCGTGCTTGGTGATCTCAACTTTTTTCTTAAAAACAAAAGAACTAATGATAGAGTGGTCAGGATTGAAACTCATGTTGGCTAGGAAGTAATTGTAGGTTTGCTTATTGTAGAGGTGGACAAGAGAGAGAATGAAATGAAATTGGGTTGAGGCGAAGAGGTGTAATACCCGAAATTTCAACTCCGTTTGGATAAGAATGCGAGACGGAGTGATTTTTGCAGAAGCAAAACGAGGAAAAGATTCCTCATTTGCTTTGGAAAGGAAGTTGTCTGGAGCATTCCTGTTGGGTTTCTTCACCAAAACTTTTTGTCTTTTGCTAGAGGAGGCCATAGTTGATTTGATGTAGAAAGGGATTGAAAAAGATGTTTGAAAGTGTGATTGTCAAGTTTGAAAGCCCTCATATTTAAAGAAAAACGATATGTTCGTCCTGGACGAAAATATTCGTCCTGGACGAAAAATTATCGTTCGTCTGGACGAAGTAATTTCGTACAGACGATCTAATTCGTCCAAAATGTAACGGCTTTTCGTATTCAACACAACTTACGATGCGTCCCTTCGTACAGGCTTTTTGACTTGACCGATCGTACATACGAAAATATTTCGTACAGACGATCAAAAAGCGTTTCGTTTTAATGACTCTTGAAAACCGTCCCCTACAATGAATCGACACATGTTCGTACATACGAAAAAAAATTTCGTACAGACAAAATTCGTATTAAAAACTGTCTTATCCACTCAACCGCTGCATTCAATCGTCCCGACGTTTGAGAGAGAGAAAGAAAAAAAAATTCGTACTGGACGATCACAGATTGTACAGACGATCCAATAAAAAACTGCTCTCAAAATGGTTTAAATTCGCGCAAACTGTTTCTTAACACATCGTCCCGTACGAAAAATTTCGTCCTGGACGATTTCCTAAAAAAAATTTTTGATTTTTAAATTTTTAATTTAACAAAAACAACAAAAATAATCAACAACACAGAAAACATAAGACAAACAAAAAAAAAAAAAAAAAAAAAAACATAAATTCAAAAACAATTCATACAAAAACACAAAATTCACAAAATCACAAAAACAAAACACAACAAGTATCAATGTTGCAAAGACATTTTGGTTAAGCATTCAAATCAATAACACCAAGCCTTGTTCTTAAAGTACTGAAGGTATCAAAGGCTAAAGATTTTGTAAAAATGTCTGCAAGTTGATTTTCAGTTGAAACATGTATGAGTTCAATTTCTCCTTTGGATACATGATCCCTTATGAAATGATGCCTTATATCAATGTGTTTGGTTCTAGAATGTTGAATAGGATTTTTGGAAATGCAAATAGCACTAGTATTGTCACAATAAATTGGAATAGTGCCTATAGTTAATCCTAAGTCAATCAACTGTTGTTTTAACCAAAGTACTTGTGCCACACAACTTCCTAATGCAATGTATTCTGCTTCTGCAGTAGATAGTGCCACTGAATTTTGTTTTCTACTAGACCATGAAACTAATGAATTTCCAATGAATTGACATGTTCCAGAAGTGCTTTTCCTATCCACTCTACAGCCTGCAAAGTCAGAATCTGAGTAACCAATAATTTCAAATGAAGAGCTAAACTTAGGATACCAAATTCCTAAGTTTTGAGTTCCTAGTAGATATCTTAAAATCCTTTTCACTGCTGTCAAATGTGATTCTTTTGGATCTGATTGAAATCTAGCACATAAGCAAACACTAAACATAATATCTGGTCGGCTAGCAGTCAAGTAAAGTAAAGATCCAATTATCCCTCTAAATTTCTTTTGATCAACAGATTTTCCCTTAAGGTCTTTATCTAACTGAACTGAAGAACTCATTGGTGTACTAACAGGTTTAGCATTGTCCATTTCATATTTTTTGAGGATGTCCTTAATATATTTGGTTTGACTAAGAAAAGTACCTTCCTCAAGTTGCTTAATGCTAAATCCTAGAAAGTAATTTAAATCTCCCATTAGACTCATTTCAAATTCACTACTCATTGTTTTAGAAAAATCATCACAAAGATGTTTATTTGAAGATCCAAAGATGATGTCATCCACATAAATTTGAACAATAAGTATATCCTTTCCAATTTTCCTTAAAAAAAGAGTTGTATCCACACTTCCTTTTTCAAAAGATCTTTCAAGTAGGAAGGTGCTTAACCTCTCATACCAAGCCCTAGGTGCCTGTTTCAATCCATATAATGCCTTTTTTAATTTGAAAACATGATTTGGAAATTTAGAGTTTTCAAAACCTGGAGGTTGTTCTACAAAAACATCTTCTTCAATTACTCCATTTAAAAAGGCACTTTTGACATCCATTTGAAACAATTTAAAACCTTTAAAACAGGCAAAGGCTAGTAAAACCCTAATTGCTTCAAGTCTAGCTACAGGGGCAAAAGTTTCCTCAAAATCAATTCCTTCAATTTGGTTATACCCCTTAGCTACTAATCTAGCCTTATTTCTAATGACTACTCCTGAGTCATTCATTTTATTCTTGAACACCCACTTGGTTCCAACAACACTTTGATCTTTTGGCCTTGTAGTTAGTTCCCAAACTTTATTTCTTACAAATTGATTCAACTCTTCTTGCATGGCCAATATCCAAAATTCATCTGAAAGTGCTTGATCAATGTTAGTGGGTTCAACAGTTGAAATAAAGGCTGAATGATTGACTTCCTTGTTTAATCCACGCCTAGTTCTAACACCCTCACTTGGTTCACCTATGATTAATTCCTTTGGGTGGTTTTTAGAAAATCTCAAATCTCTAGGCAAAGGGTCTTCTCTTTCTAAATTTTCTTCCACATTTTCTTCCAAATTTAATCTATCAATCTTTTGGGAGTTTTCTTCAATTTCTTCTTCAACAACTTTTGGCTCTTCCATGTTTCCATTTTCATCAAAAACAACATGTGTGGTTTCTTCAATGACTAAAGTTCTTTTGTTGAATACTCTATAAGATTTTCCAACACTTGAATATCCAACAAAAATTCCTTCATCTGATTTTGGATCAAATTTTTCTAAGGCAGATTTTCCATTATTATGTATGAACACCTTGCAACCAAATACATGCAAATGAGACAAATTTGGTGTTCTTCCTTTTAGCAACTCATAGGGTGTTTTATTCAAATTAGATCTCACATTCACCCTATTCAGAACATAGCATGCAGTGCTAACCGCCTCAGCCCAAAAATACCTAGGAAGAGAGTATTCTGCTAACATTGCTCGGGCGGCTTCTATTAATGTTCTGTTCTTTCTTTCAACTACTCCATTTTGTTGAGGAGTTCTAGGTGCAGAAAAATTGTGATCAATCCCCTTTTCTTTACAGAAATCTTCAAATCTTTCATTTTCAAATTCTCCTCCATGATCACTTTGTATAGAAATTATTTCACATCCTAGTTTTCTTTGTATCCAAGTTGAAAAATTTCTGAATTCCTCAAATGATTCACTCTTATGAAAAAGAAATTTAACCCAGGTGAATCTTGAAAAATCATCTACTATAACAAATCCATATACCTTTCCTCCTAGACTAACAGTGCTTACTGGTCCAAAAAGATCCATGTGTAGAATTTCTAAAGGTTTACTTGTCCTAAGATCTTTAATGGACTTAAATGAGGACTCACTTGTTTTCCTAATTGACATGCATCACACAGATGGTCCTTAGTAAAGTCTAGTTTAGGTATTCCTCTCACCAAATTCTTTTGGGTAATTTTTCTAAGATTTTTCATACTAGAATGACAAAGTCTCCTATGCCAAAGCCACGATTCATCAGAAACAGTTTTCAAACAAAAAGCAGTAGGAGATTGAATACAATTTAAATCTAGCATGTAAACATTGTTCACCCTTTTTCCATTTAAAACAATTTTTCCATTTAGGCTAATTATGCAGCTAGTAGGTAAAAATTTTACATTATAGCCCTTATCACATAGCTGACTTATGCTAAGCAAATTATGTTTCAAGCCTTCAACTAATAAAACATTATCTATGAAAAAGTTTTTCAAGTTTCCAATCATACCTGATCCAACCACTTTCTTTGTGGTATTATCTCCAAGTGTAACCTTGCCTCCACTCCTGGCTTCCAGCGTTATGAATTGAGCAGTATCTCCAGTCATGTGCTTAGAACATCCGCTGTCCAGGTACCATATACTCTCACGAGGTCTTGTGTGAGAGTATACCTGCAAAATTCTCAAATTTAGACCTGGGAACCCAAACTAGTTTGGGTTCACCTTTATGAAATTTATAATCAGATGCATGTGTGATATGTCTAGGTTTATGCATCTTAGTTCTCCACACCAAATTAGGTTTCATCTTTAAAGTGCAGGTGTGAGATATATGTCCCAAAAATCCACAATTGTTACATTTAACATTAGGAAAAATATTCCTATGTTTTCTCTCATATGATTGTCTTCTAAGGGATTTCATGAATTTAGGATAATACTTAGGATTTGTAAAATCTTCATGTTTAGGGGGGTTCCTATTATCCTCGAGAGCACTTATAGTAAGTTTATAAAATGAATTCATTTCTTCCAAGATTCGATTTGTATAATTGACTCTATATGTCTTGTGCTCAGATTCATCCTTAAATTTCTCAAATTCTTTTTCAAGTTCAGCATAGGATGATTTTAAATTCTCAAAATTTTTATTCAAGTCATCATATTCATCAAGTAGTTTCATGTGGTTGCTATCAATTAAAGCATGATCTTTCCTAAGGATTTCGTGTTCCTTATTAAGCTCTTCCAATTCTAAAACTAAACTAGCATGCATCTTTTTAGTTTTCCTATATGCATCATGCATGTGTTCAGAAACTTCAAACAATTCATTATAAGTTAAATCACATACCTCTTCTTGATCTGATTGTTCAGCTTTATCTGCCATCAAGCAAAGGTTGGTGACTTCTTCTTCTTTTTCAGTCTCAGATGAGTCTGAAGCTGAGTCCGCCCAAAAAGCCTTTTGAAACTTCTTCTTGCCCTTCTTTACCATTGGTTTCTCCTCTACCTTCTCCTTGCTAGGAGTGGCTTTGAGTTTTGGACAATCAGTCTTTATATGACCTGGTTTCCTGCATTCATAACAAATCACTTCATTAGAAACCTTGCCATTTCTATTATACTTACCTCTATTCCATTGCTGGCGTCTCTTCTGCTTCCTCTTTAAAAAGCTTTTGAATTGTCTAGTCATCAGTGCTATATCATCTTCATCCTCAGGTTGTGAGTGTTCACTTTCTGACTCTTCCACATTTAGTGCAATATTCTTGTCCTTTCTTGGTTCACCTGCATCAATCTTTCTTTGACTTACTCCTTGCTCGTAAGCAATGAGTGAACCAAGAAGATTGTCAATAGAATAAATGTTCAGATCTTTTGACTCTGTAATTGCAGTAATTTTAGCATCGTATGCAGTAGGTAAACAACGAAGAATCTTATTAACCATTTCAGCATTAGTTAATTCCCTACCAAGTGCATGCAAAGAGGTGACAATTTGAGTGAATCTTGTGTACATGTCAGATATAGATTCATTAGGTTTCATGCGAAATAGTTCGTAGTCATGTAACAAGATATTGAGCCTTGATTGCTTAACCTCATTTGTCCCTTCATAAGTAATACAAAGTCTATCCCATATGTCTTTTCCGCTTTTACAAGTAGAAACTCGCATGTAGTCTTCAGATTTTAAAGCACAAAAGAAACTATTTAAACATTTTGCATTTAATTGTGCTAAGTCACGTTCTTCTATAGTCCAATCTGCATAGGGTGTATCTACCCTAATTCCATCAACTAATCTAGTTGGTTTTGTGTAACCTTCCTGGACTAACATCCACATGCGATAATCAAGTGACTGTAAGAAAGTAGACATGCGTGTTTTCCAAAAATTAAAAGGAATATTGTCAAACAGTGGAGGTCTAGTGATAGAGTAACCCTCAGGTGTGTTTCGGTTTCCAAATGTAGCCATCTACGTTAATCAAAAAGTAGTTCAAACTTATGATTTTGAAACAATGCTCTGATACCACTTGTTGAATCTAGTAATTAGGTTGTTAAGCCTAAGTAAATGTCCCAAGGCTACCAAGAGGGGGGTGAATTGGTAGTTTTAAAAATTTTATACCCTCTTATAATTTAAAGTTGAACCGAAATGAAATTTTCTTTTAAAGTTTGTAGAAAAATGTTTTTCAACCACAGAGTTGTTAAAACAGAAATTTAAAATGCGGAAACGTAAAAGCAATAAAGTAAATGACACCATATTTATAGTGGTTCGGTCTATAACCAGACCTACATCCACTCCTCAGAGGCACCCTCTGAGTATTGCACTAATACCACAAAGTGACTCTCCTTTAGCACCCACAGCAAGGCGGAGAAGCCTGTACAAAACCCTCTTTTCACCACTCCCCGGTGCGGCAGAGAACCGTCGTCCTTTTACACAATCCACAGTGTTGGCAGAGAACCGTCGTCCTTTCACACTCTCCTAGTGTGGGCAGAGAACCCTACGGCTGTTCACACTCTCCAAGTGTAGGCAGAGAACCTACTTCATTTTACACTCTCCTAGTGTAGGCAGAGAACCCACGTCTGTTCACACTTTTCAAGTGTCGGCAGAGAACCGGACCTTCTTGAATGATCTTCTCACAAGAACCTAGAAGAAAGAAAGAAAAGAGTGAAGAAATCCAATTTCACAAGTAGAGATTCTTACCTTAGCAATCCAAGTGAAGCCTTCTTGCTCCAATGGTAGGAATCCTCCTTTGAATGCTCTCTTCCACTCTCCCCTTGACTATTCTCTCAATAGGCACGAAGTTCAAGTGACAAAAAGATTGGGTGGCAGTCTAATTTGAAGTATTTATACAAAAGACATGAAAAACCGCCCAAAAACTGCAAGTTTTCAATTCTGTACGCAGTGGATCGTCCGGTACGATCGTGGATCGTCCTGGACGATTTTACTTAAACGATCTGAAACGACCCAATTTGTATATGTGTACGAAATGACTTCGTACAGCTGATCGTCCTGTACGAACTAGGTTCGTCCAGTACGAACGGTTATTACAAGGTCGGTTCTAGAAACTGCTGAAAACTGTCCTAAGTCGGTTTATCGTTTGGACGAAAATATGTTCGTCTGGACGAAAATTTTCCAGAGAGCCGATCGTCCTGGACGATTATTTATTTCGTCTGGACGAAAATTTTCCAGAGCGCCCATCGCCGGGGACGATAATTTGGTTTCGTCTGGACGAAAATTTTCCAGAGAGCTGTTCGTCCGGTACGATATTTATTTTCGTCTGTACGAAAATTTTCCAGAGCGCCCATCGCCGGGGACGATATAAAAATTCGTCCTGGACGAATAGGACTTAGAAAAATTTTTTGAAGCAAGTTCCTATTCGTTCCAAATGCTCTATAGGAGATAACTGACAGATCGTCCAGTACGATACATATCGTCCTGTACGATCAGTATAGAATTTCAAGATCTCCTTAGTTTGTGTGTGAGAGATTTTATTCACTCAATTACAATCACTCCCTTTCAAAATTAATTCAAAGAAAAGACACTTCAAATAAACAAAATTTCTCATGTTGAATTTGATTTGAAGTTTTTGTAGTCTGGAGTCTGATTTTCCTGAAATGTTAGTACACACAAGAGCAAGTGCAAATCTTCGAAATTGTTAGGAGATAATTATACATCTGAACAATAATGTTTGGAATCATCAAAACTACATAAGTTGCATAAATATAAATCATTCAAATAGCAACTATTCAAACACTCCAGTCCCGACTCCTGAAGGAGAATAGTTCGCCATCATCCCCTGAAGCTTTTTGATAGAGAAGCTCAATTTTTGAGGCCTTCTCTGCTGTAATCTCTCCATCCTGAGCTCCCTAGCTAGGTAGTCCGGTCAAGTGTGAAGGAAACCTTCACCCCAATGGATCTCCACCGTTGGATTGAAGGTTTCTACCGTCCTGATCCTCCTTGTGAAATTTCATCAGAGTTCGCCGGCGGGATCGCCCGGATCAAGCTGGAGAAGCTCTGCGGTCTCGGACACGCGCGGGAGGTTGAAGATGAAATCCTGGCCGTTGATTTAGATCAACGACGCGGATTAAATCCCGCGGTCTCGGAGCGCGTTTAATCCCAGCCGTCCGATCCCCCATCCGATGGCTACGGTTAATCCGACCGTTATCCAGTCAGCGCTAATGATTGCCACACTAATCACAGCGCGTCACGTGTAAAGCGCCGGCTGACTGTATAATGGTTGAATTAAAAATTCCAGTAAATTCATGGGATCTTCAAAAAATCATAATTCCATGCACACTTGACCAAATTAAGTGTTCTTAGGCTCATTGGAAAGGTCTCAGGGAGACCTACAAAAGCCTTATGGTTCCAGGCCTTAATTTTGCATGTGTTGAGTTTTATTTCAATTTGAGCAATTTATTAATTATTGCAATTATTGTTTAAATTTAATTCCTCCAGGCCTGGAATTTTGGGAGATTGAATTTGGGCATGTTCCTGACATGTCCAAATTTTATCCCCCTTGTTGGATATGTTTAAGGGCACCTATCCTCAATTTTGGATCCAATGGTCATGGTTTGACCCTTGAATCCAAATTGAGACCATGGCCTATCCAATAAGAATTAGGTTTTGAGTCTTTGTGTGATGATGATGTGTAGCATAGGGAGTCTAGGGTCACTGATTTCACCCCAATCCAAGCCTAGGATAATTCATTAGGAATTTTTCAAGGTGACTTTGAATTCACCTTGGGTGATCTGGTTGACCACCCTAGACTACTCCAATTAGGCTTAAATTTGGTGTGCTTAGCCCTTGGGGTCAAATGATTCCATGGTCCAAATCTCATCAAGTTTGATACCTATTTGGTCTACCCTTTGCTAGAATCGGCCTTTGACCTTAATAATTCCTAATAAATTAAATTTAATCCCTAAAAATTTCTAAAATATCACTAATTGATCTTAATTAATCACTTAATCAGTGAGAATTTATCTCCCATTAATTTGGCTTCATAATCCACCTTAATTAAATTTTAACCCAAATCAATATTTAATCAATTTTAATTAATTAAAAATAAAAAAAAATCCCAAAGGATCTCTGAACACTTAATAATCTCCCCTTAGATCATCTCTGATCTTTGGGGTTGATTTCAAGAAGTTTAGGATTCATTTGGGTTCAAATCATTAAAGACCCCTATAATTAAGGTAATTAGAATAATTCCAATAAATGTCAAAACTTCTGAAAATCATAACTTTTGATAGAAAACTCCAAATTGAATGTACCAAATACCTAACAACTCATAATAAGGTTTACTATTTGTTAAAAATCTGAAATCCTTAATTTTGACTCTAATTTTAAAAATCAAGTTTTGACCCCTTAGTTAACATATCCGGATAACTCTCAAAGTCTAGTAAATCCCTAAAATCCCAAAATCCTCCTAATAGGTTATTAAAATTCTTAACCAACTCATTAAAAATCAGTAAACAACCCTTTTAAAATACAATAACCATCCTAAAGATGAAGTTTATTGGCTGGACTACTCCGGGCTGCGGGGCTACGTGTCCTAAGGAGGCTTTGTTCCTCGAGCTTGGTGGCACAATGCCACGAATGGAATCTAAGGGGTGTTAAATCTTAAAATATATTAATAATTAATTACTTGACCTTTAAAAACCTCTAATTCAAACCTCATTAGTCTTGTTTATCGGCTGGACTACTCCGGGCGTCAGGGCTACGTGTCCTAAGGAGGCTTTGCTCCTCGAGCCTGGTGGCACAACGCCACGAACTGATTAATGGCAAACTTAAATTAATTAGACTCTTGAAATCAGCAATAAAAGCTTTTAAATAAATTTTTTTTTGATATATCAATATTCAGATTCTAACATGAATTCCCCCTTAAGCCTCAACAAACTTATAACTTTTAGACAACTCTAACTAATTACCCAACTTAGGATCTTCCCCAGCCACACGACCTTTTACACACACTTTAGATGATGTGTTAGGACAACCAACTCTAGATCTAGGTTAGGCCGGTATTTACTTTACTGCAGTGTGAAAGTTTGCTAGGATGTTAAGCCCTATGAAGTTAGTCCCAAAGCTAATTAAAAGAGAAGTGAATCGGTAGCAACGAAATCTAGATTCACCACAATGAAAAATAAAGTGCGGAAATTAAAATGCGGAAGCAATAATAAGACAAGAACATACCGGATTTATACTATTTTGGTCAAACCTTGACCTACGTCCACTCCTTGGAAGCACCCTCCAAGTATTGCACTAACACAAGTGTCTCTCCTTTAGCCCCCACAGCTAGGCGGAGAAGCCCTTACAAAATCACTTCCACCTCTCCCGGTGCGGCGGAGTTGCCGGGTCCTTTGACACCAAAGAGACTTCTTCTTTGGTGAACTTACCTTGAGACAAGCCTTGAATCCGATGGTACTAAGGTGCGAGTTCGCCGGAGCAACCGTGTGGAACCCCCTCCACACTCCCTTGAGTCCCCCCTCACAGGATCTTCTCCCTCTCTCAAACTCCACCCTTTCCTCTCTCCCTTTCAAGCTCTCTCTTCAAGTTTCAACCACAAGAACAAAGCTACAGTGGCTGCCAAAGACACTTACAAAGTGCCTTGCCATAGCTTAAATAGAAGCTCTCAAAACGAGCTCATTAATGCAAGTTGCCGACATTATCGTCCCGGACGATAGGCATATCGTCCTGGCCGATCAGTACAAATTAAGCTCATTAGCCCGGGACGATTTGAGACGATCAGAAGAAAATTGGTTACATCGTCCAGGCCGATATCACGATTGTCCTGGCCGATTAGTTTAAAACTGATTTCAATCATCTTGATCATAGCCCTGAATACAAGCTGTCCGATGTAGATCGTCCAGGCCATCGTCTTGGCCGATCATTTGATCGTCCCGGATGATGTGATCGTATCAATCAACCATTAATGCTTTCTAAAGATACCAGATAAATTTAGGCATGATTGAGTTAGATCGTCCTGGACGATAATAATATCGTCCGGGCCAATTTCCTAAAACAAAGAATTCCTAAACTGATTTTGGCGGCTGATTCTTTCTGAATTGAGATTATCGTCCTGGCCTATACAGGTATCGTCCAGGCAGATCTGTTAACGGCTGCCTTAATGAGGATGCCCTAATTAGGGTTTTTAATTTTGGACAGATCGTCCAGGGCGATATTAATATCGTCCCAGCCGATGTTAACAAAAATAGAAATCATATAGGGAGCAAGAGAATTTCTACCAAGTTATAGCCACATCAAAATACAACAGACTCAAGAAAGGAAAAAGATTACAAACTGACACAGACCTAATCTGCCAATCTTGAGTTGGTTCCAGATTGCAGTCTTATCGTGTGGACCTGAAACGTTAGCACATAAGGCAATCGTAGAGAAATAAGGAATGTTTGCTCTCATCAAAAACATAAACTATAGATCCGCAACAATCTCCCACTTTTTGATGATGGCAAAACATTTCAATTTGAATTTTCAAAAGAAAATAATTTCTCCTAATCTCCCCCTCACTAGAATAACATTTTAAAAATAGGGGAGATGAAAATATTTTTGTTGTTTTTTTTAAATTTTTAGAAAACAAGATACAAATACGATAACAGTACAAAAATTCAACAATACGTTTCTCCCCCTTTGACATTATCAAAAAGAGAGGAGGCACAAAAAAAACAAAACGACCAAAAGACAAAAAACATTCCCTGATCTAGTGAAAAACAAATATTCTTAAAATGAGAAACTTACCTCTTGGTTTTAATCAAAAATTTAGTAGAATTGGATTGACAACGCATAATCCAGAAAAAGGTTAGAAAACCAAGAATTGATAATCCAAACTCAAGTTCTTAAAAAGGCTCAAAAACTTTTTAATTTAATATCTAAATCAAGAAATAAATTAGAGATTGAAACAGTAATTTTTCAAAACTCCTTTCATAAAATATATCTAATAGAAGATTAATGCACGATTTGTTGAATCATGAATCAAGATTTTCAAACTCAAGCATCGAAAAATCAAGGGTTTGCTTAAGCTTTAAGAAGTATAATAATGGTAAGCATTAAAATTTAGTGGGCTCATTTTATGCCTCTTGACAATTGGTTGGCGCACTGCGCATCTTTTGATACACTTTGTGTATTCTATATTTTTCAATTTGGCGCTTTGCGCATCTTTTATTTTTGGCATTATTGGCCAATTTTTTTATTATGCTACCTTTTTGAAATCTTAAATACTAAAAGTAAACCCATACTATTGATAAAGCGAATTTCTTGATTAAGAAGAATCTGAATTAGATTCAACAACTTGTTATAGATTCCTATGCGATACATAAAATATAGGGAGATAAAAAATTTAGTTTGAAAAACCAATTTAAAAGATGAAAAAGATTTTAAATCAAAAGTAGAAAAAACCTCTTTTAGGAAACAAAGATTGAAAGTCAAAAATATGAGTTTCCTTCCTTTGATTGTTTTTAGATAAGTCAATCACAACTTTTACTAAAGATTTCAAGAAAAATTAGGAAGTAAATTTTTCATTTCTAAAAAGTGGGTGTGTGTGTTGATGAGAGAAAAAATTTCACAGAGACAAAAAGGAATAAAAAAAAAACAAAACGAAAAACATAAAAACAAAAAAACACAAAAAAGAAAAGAAACACAAAAACAAAAAAAAAAAAAACGAAAGGCTCTTAACCATTATCTCTCTCCTAGTTCGATGTTTTAGAGACCAGATCTGCCCATGAGATTTTTTGCTTTTCATTATTTCCCCAGTTTAATTTTAACTTCGCCTTACCCTTTTCTTTTGTAGGGAGAATTTTTAAATTAGGGCACTAATTTTTCATATGTCCAGGTTTCCTACATCGAAAGTAAACAATGTTAGAGGAAATAGGACATCCTTACCACTTTTACCTTTCTTCCACTTTTGCTTATGCATTGGAGAGCTTTATGATTTGCTTGACAATTCATTGCTATCGTCACCAACTAAGCTTTCTCTTTCTGTATCTTCAGCTTTTAGAACGATCGTTTCACCTGCATCCAAAAGTCTTTGACCCAACCCTTGCTCGTAGGCAATGAGTGAGCCAATCAAATTATCAATAGAATAATCATTCAAATCTTTTGATTCAGAAATAGCAACAACTTTAGCATCAAATTTTTCAAGTAAACAACGAAGAATTTTGTTAACTTTTTCAAAATTTGAAAAAACTTTTCCTAAGGCATGCAATGATGTAGTAATTTGAATAAACCTTGTATACATGTCTAAAATCGTTTCAAAAGGTTTCATAGAAAACATTTCAAAATCATGCATTAAAATATTCAACTTTGATTGCTTGATTTCATTAGTGCCTTCGTAGATGGTGTGCAATTTATCCCAAACTTTCTTACCGGTAGTGCACGTGGATATTAACATAAAATCATCAGAATTTAAAGCACAGAAAAAATAATTTAAAGACTTTGCATTTAATTGAGCATCCATTGGTTCATCCCTATTCCATTGATTAAAAGGAATATCAGTTTTAATTCCATTAATAATATGTGATGGTGATGAATAACCAATTAAAATTTTATGCCACATACGAAAATCAATCGATTGCAAAAAAGTAGACATGCGAATTTTCTAAAAATCAAATATAATATTTTCAAACAATGGTGGTCTAGTGATTGAATATCCTTCCGCAAAAATACGATTAGAAATATTAGCCATTGATCGAAATTCAAAAGCTTTTAAAAACTTATTTTATGAAAACCGCTCTGATACCACTTGAAAGTTTGTTAGGATCTTAAGCCTTATGAACTTAGTCCCAAAGCTAATTAAAAGAGAAGTTAATCAGTAACAACAAAATCTAGATTCACCACAATGAAAAATAAAATGCGGAATCAATAATAAGAAAAGAACACACCGGATTTATAGTGATTCGGTCAAACCTTGACCTACGTCTACTCCTTGGAGGCACCCTCCAAGTATTGCACTAAAACAAGTGTCTCTCCTTTAGCCCCCACAGCTAGGCGGAGAAGCCCTTACAAAATCACTTCCACCTCTCCCGGTGCGGCAGAGTTGCCGGGTCCTTTGACACCAAAGAGACTTCTTCTTTGGTGAACTTACCTCGAGACAAGCTTTGAATTTGATGGTACTAAGGTGCGAGTTCATCGGAGCAACCGTGTGGAACCCCCTCCACACTCCCTTGAGTCCCCCCTCACAGGATCTTCTCCCTCTCTCATGAAATTACTGAACGACAAGAGGGGGGGTGAATTGTAAAAGTCTTTCGATTAATAAAATTAACCCTAAACAAGAGTTCTAATTTTTTTTGTTGTTTTTGAAATATTAAAAAAAAGATTTATGCAAATTTGCTTTCACAAAAAAAAACATGCAATAGATATGACAAGATTAAAGTGCAAGCAAAAAGTAAGCAATGATAAAGAAAGAACACACCAAGAATTTTATAGTGGTTCGGTCAAAATATGACCTACGTCCACTCTCCGGAGTCCTCCACTCCGGGATTTTCACTATCAAAATAGTTCTCCTTTTGCCCCCCTTGGCAAGGCGGAGAAGCCTGTACAAACCTCCCTTTCACCAACCGGCGTGGCGGAATACCAAACTCTATTTTCACCCTCTTGGCGACGGCAGAGAACCTTCTCATTTTTCTCCCTCCTGGAGAAGGCAGAGAACCTCGAGGTAACGGATGTAGACGAGCCTTTCCCTTGGAGATCCTTCCTCAAATCCTTCTCGGGCCACAGGAGGAGCAAGATGCAGCAAGCTTGGAGCAACCGTGTGATCTCCCTCACACCTCTTCTCCCTCACAACGCTCACCTCCTCCTTCCTCTCTCAACCCTCAAGAATTCCTCTAGAATTTTCTCCCTTGGAATCCCTCTCTAACCACGTTCACCCCCTCTGTAATTGTTACCCAAAAAAAACTTGATTGACACCTGAAAACGGGCTCCAAAAACCTCTGATTTCAAAATTAGCCGTTACTGTTCGTACAGTACGATTCAACATCGTACAGTACGATCTTCACAAACAGCCGTCGTCCTGGTACGAAGATGTACGATCAGTACAAAAATAAATCGTACTGTACGATATAATATCGTACGGTACGATCCAACAAGCTACTACTCGTACAGGACGATGGTCTGGACGATCGGAGATCGTCTCTATTCATCGTATGGTACGATTACTATCGTACAGTACGATGTTCAAATTTTCATTAGCCCTGGATTACATGCACTAATCACGGGTTAATTTTAAGTAAGTATTAAAAACAGATCGTACAGTACGAACTTGTTCGTACAGTACGAACGGCGCAAAATCACTTACTTAAACTATGTCACGGCTAGGGTTTTGGATCTGAACATATCGTACAGTACGAAAGACTTCGTACAGTACGATCTATTCACAGAATTGTCCACATAGCTTAGATCGTACAGTACGAAATAAAATCGTACAGTACGATCTACAGAGAAGAATTTTAGTTATAATTTGCAGTTAAAAAAAAAACTCTCCCCCTGTGTGTGTGCATGGTTGTTCTTACTCTTACGCATTTTGTGGCCAGACTCAATAAAGTAAAAAGTGCAATAAATGAAAAATACAATATTTGACTCATACTCCTAATCTACCCGGTCTTGAGTCTTCCTTTCTTCCTGAGTCACTTGTGATCTTCCTGAAATGTTAGTGCTCAAGAAAAATAACAGATAAAATAATAATCAATGAAAAGCAGTTCCAAAACAGTCATTATTTGGCATCATCAAAATCTCAAACTCGGGGTCATGGGTTGCAACATCTCAAACTCCACCCTTTCCTCTCTCCCTTTCAAGCTCTCTCTTCAAGTTTTCCCCATAAGAACGAAGCTACAGTGGCTGCCAAAGACACTTACAAAGTGCCTTGCCATAGCTTAAATAGAAGCTCTCAAAACGAGCTCGTTAATGCAAGTTACCGACATTATCGTCCAGGATGATAGGCATATCATCCTGGCCGATCAGTACAAATTAAGCTCATTAGCCCGGGACAATTTGAGATGATCAGAAGAAAATTGGTTACATCGTCCAGGCCGATATCACGATCGTCCTGGCCAATTAGTTTAAAATCGATTTCAATCGTCCTGATCATAGCCCTGAATACAAGCTTTCCGATGTAGATCGTCCAGGCCTCATCCTGGCTGATCATTTGATCATCCCGGACGATATGATCGTATCAATCAACCATTAATGCTTTCTAAAGATACCAGATAAATTTAGGCATGATTGAGTTAGATCGTCCTAGACGATAATAATATCGTCCGGACCAATTTCCTAAAACAAAGAATTCCTAAACTGATTATGGCGGCTGATTCTTTCTGAATTGAGATTATCGTCCTGGCCGATACAGGTATCGTCCAGGCCGATCTGTTGACAGCTGCCTTAATGAGGATGCCCTAATTAGGGTTTCTAATTTTGGACAGATCGTCCAGGCCGATATTAATATTGTCCCGGCCGATGTTAACAAAAACAAAAATTATATAGGGAGCAAGAGAATTTCTATACCAGATCAAAAATCTTTTGTGTTCAAAACTGGAATTTATAGACCCAATGTCACACCAAAATACAACAGACTCAAGAAAGGAAAAGATTACAAACTGACACAGACCTAGTCTACCAATCTTGAGCTGGTTCCAGATTGCAGTCTGATCGTGTGGACCTAAAATATTAGCACATAAGGCAATCGTAGAGAAATAAGGAATGTTTGTTATCATCAAAAACATAAACCATAGATCCACAACACTGTGTGCCGAATTTTTTGTAGTTTTCACTGCATGTTGTGGATGATATTGCTTCGCTGTGCCTGCTTACTTTTTTGCACTCTGTGGATGAATTGATGTGTTTGGCGTCTAGATTACCCTTAGGTTAGCTACGATCTGAATGTTCACACAGTTTTTTGCAGTTGGCCACGCTCATGCAGGGCAATAAAAGGGGGCTAAATCAATAAAAAAATATTAATTGCTATAAATACTCGCACAGGTGCTTCAGCTGCTAAAACCCCCAAATAAAAGGAGCGTGGCCAGTGTGTTAACTTACTTTTCTGCATATATATATATAACTGCTTGGGAATATATTTTCTTTGATTCATTAACTGCTTAGGATAACCTTGTAGGAGAGTCTAGATTTTATTTTCAAACAAATGAAATTTGTATAATCGTCAAGTTTGTGAAAGTTAATTTTGAGACGGGATACATAGGTCCAAAGCTTGGACTCCAAAGAGGAAAAGATGCCCTTTTGGGAAGTATTCCTTTTTCCATTTGGAAATCCAAATTTGGATCATACTTTTCTTATACCCAAAAAGGAAAGAGTGGCCTTCTCCTTAGAAGGAAAGTGCCCTCTTATCCATTTGGGTAGACTACCATGAAGAACCCAAGGAGTTTGAGAAAAAGGAGTCCAAAGAAGAATGAGATTGAAGACTTGAAGATTGAGAGTATCCCACTCAAAACTACTTGCGTCATTACTAGGTTTAGAATCCGGGTTGTTGTCAGTGGAGCCCGGCCACTTTACTCTCTGCAAGACTTTGGTTTGTAATAAGCAAGGCAACATTGCCTATGGACATTTATTAATTAGTTAATATTTGATGTGATGGATTGATTGCCTTTAGGATTGCCTGCTTTTCTTAGTTTTTTTGCGGTTGCGTGCCACTTTTGTTTTCGCCTGGATACATGAGACTCGTGAGGGTGTGAAAGTTTTCTATTTATAACTTTAAAAGTCTAAAATTCTAGTGAGTCTAAATAACATAGAAAGACAATGAATCTAGGGAATTAGTCGGGGATCGACCCCGGGGTCGCATGCATATTTCTGTATTTCTTCTTTCCTTGTTTTAGACCCTTCCCCACCTGCGGGTAGAGTCCAGATAGTCTAACCTATGAGGACGAGGTGCCGGACCTGGGGAAGTCCAGTCTTATAAAAAAATTTATTTTTATAAGCCTGTTCTTAAAATTTCAATCATATCTGATTTAGAGTTATTAACCAGTATGCATTGCATTAGATACAAATTAAGAGAGTCAAAAATTGTAAATGCATCAGTTTTAGCATTTTAGCACCCAACATAAGTCAAAGGGGCCAATTAGGAAAATATCTAGATGTCGGCCCCGATTCTTCAAAAATTTAAGTACAACGTCCCTACCACTCTTTCATAAAAAGACCGGACTCATCTCTTTTAAATCGACTAGGTGGTTAGCTGGCTCCCCAATCCAGGCCGGGGTAAGTCCAGGTTTTGCACTGCATTAGTTAAGTTCGGACGACTGTGGTCCAGTGTCCAGAGTAGATTTAGGATCTGGGGCAGATCTTTTATTATAAGACCCCAAATTTTGGGAATATAATCCCACTTTTCTAATAAAATGTTCAACTCGAATTAAATCTTTGTTCAATCCTAAAATGTAAAGCCCAACACTTACATTAAGTTGGGACACTTCCGGATGGTTCTTGAATCTCTAACTGTCCCCTACCTCTCTTCCTTTGATCCTGTTAATAACTGTTCAATTTTGATCCATTCTCCTTTGATTTTCCAAAAGATCCTATTAAATTTTTTTTATATCACTCCTAGAAAATCTAACAAAAATTCATTCTTATTTTAATCGTGCGTTTTCGTAGGAGACCTTGTTTTCTTACGATGTAATTAACTACGAGGGCTTGCGCTCGTAGGAGATTTAGAATCACACACGCACCTGATTTTAAAAATTGATTTTTCAAAACTTAATTGGATTTCTTTGGGAAAACTTAAAATACTAGTGACCGTTATTATCATATCCAAAGAATTATCATAGAATGATATTTTCTCCCTTCGGGGAGATACATCTTTCTCTGATAAGGCTTTAGATGTGAACCTAACGACCACACTTCTTGAATATTGTAGTTGGATATTCAGTAGAATCTCATTTTGACCCTCTGGGGCCATGTGAAGTTCTCTTTAGCATCCGGTCATAATATTCAAGATGAACTTCATAATTCTAAATCTAAACGCTGTTATGAAATTTTATTTTCATCTTTCGAGGTGATATATATTCTTTTTAACGGGATGATTCAGTTTTAGAATTAGAATTTAACTTTAACTCCCAAAGAAAACCAATATTTTCAAAACTAGTTTTTTCAAAATTCCAACAAAACATAAATTTAGGGAATTAGCTGGGGATCGACCTCGGGGTCGCATGCATATTTCTGCACTACTCTCTCCTTATTTTAGACCCTTCCCCGCCTGCAGGTAGAGACTGGATAGTCTGACCTATGAGGACGAGGTGCCGGACCTAGGGAAGCCTGGTCTTCTAAAAAATTATTTTCTAAGCCTATTTTAAAAATTTTAAGCATACTTGATTTGAAGCTGCCAACTAGCATGCATTGCATTAGAAACAAATTAAAAGAGTCAAAATTTTAATTGCATTAGTCCTTAGCATTTTGCACCCAACATAAGTCAAAGGGGCCAATTAGAGAAATCTCTAGATGTCGGCCCCAGCTCTCCAAAACTTTAAATAAAACATCCCTACCACTCTTTCATAAAAGACAGGACTCAATTCTTTTAAATCGACTAGGTGGTTAGTTGGCTCCCCAATCAAGGCCGGGGTAAGTCCAGACCTTGCACTGCATTAGTTAGGTTCGGATGACTGTGTTCCAGTGTCTAAATTAGATTTAGGATTTGGGGCATAATTCTTTATTATAAGACCCCAACTCTAATTAAAGCTTCATTTCAGTCCAAAATTTAAAGCCTAACACTTTGCTTAGATTGGGGTACTTCTGAATTATTTCAGAATCTCTAGGTACCTCCTACCTCTCCTCTGTTGACTCCGAAAATAAGTGTTCAAAATTCAATCCAATTCCGATTGAAATTCCAAATTCACCTCCTTGATATCATTCCTAGAATTTTTTTTTTAAAATAAAATTTCTGCTGTTATTTTAATCGAGAGTATTCGTAAGGAATTCAATTTCCCTATGATGTAATTAACAACGAGGGCTTGCGCTCGTAGGAGATTTAGAATCCACATAAATTTTTCAAAAAAAAATATAATTAATATTTCTTTTGGGGAATCAAATTTATAAAAATCGTTATTATCATTATCGAATGATTTCTAACAAATGATATTTTCTTTCTTTGGGGAGATTTATCATCTATTAACATAAATTTGAATATGAAATTAATGATCACTTCTTTTGATTATCATAGTCAAAAATTTGATTGAACTTCAATTTGACCCTCCGGGGTCATATGTGGTTCTCCTTAAATTAATCTACAATAGCCAAGTGAAAATTTACAATTCTGGGTCTGAACCCGTTAGGAGATTTTATCTCCGCCTTCTAAGGCGGTATACCATCCTTAATGGTTTATTCGACTTCAGAATTGAAATTTAAATTTAATTCCCAATTTTCCCAAAGAAATTTATTAAGATTTGTTTTGCACCTTGCAAGGCAAATCGCCTTGTCAACACCAACAAAAAGATGGCACGCCTGGTAAGACTAAATCTCTCTCTCCATCTTTAATAACAGCATAAATTTTATTGCATCGGTGGTTTTGACTACCCTTCTTCCTTTGGTACCTTTACCCATTTCTTCCTTAGGTGAGTGTGGCCAACATCAAAAAGACATGTCAAACAGAGAGGTGAGCGAGGGAACTTTTATCCAAGTCGGGCTTTGATATTTTGCCTCCAAGTTAATTGGTAGAGCAAAAGGGTCAAGTCAAATTCTTTAAGATCTTTATAATTGTTGCAAGCTTGTATATCCAATTAAATCTTGAGTATGCTAAGTTTCACATTCTACGGAAGACCCTTTAGTCTCAAAATCAAAATTCAACTCTCCCTCTAACAACTCCAGGCTTTGACATTTTTGCCCCTAAGTTAATTGGTTGAGTGAAAGGGTCAAGTCATACCTTAAGGTCTTCATGTCAATTTTATAAACCTGCATATTCGAATGAAATTCAATATGTTGTGTTTCATAATTTGAAGAAGATCTGTTATTTTCAATCCTAAAATTCAAATCTTCTCAATCAAATGTAGGCTTTGACATTTCACCCCAAGTCGATTTGTAGAATGATAGAGTCATGCCCAATCATAGTAAATTTTCACGTCAATTTTGTAAACTTGCATGTTCAAAAAAAATTAACATGTTGAGTTTCAAAAATTAAGAAAATCCATTTAATTTCAACTTTAAGTTCAAATTTTCTCAACCAAATCTAAACTTTGACATTTCATCCCTAGTTAGTTGGTGGAATGAGAGAGTCAAGTCCAACTCTTGAGATTTTCTTATCAATTTTGTGAACCTTCATGTTGAGTGAAAACCCAATATTTTGAGTTCCAAAATTTGAAGAAAATAAATTGATTTCAAGATTCCAATTCCATTTCAAAATCAATTGATTTAAATTACCTTTCCTTAATTCAAGAAAATCAAATGTACTCAAAAGGCTAGAAAGATCGCTGAATCAGAAGCCTTAAGAGTAAGTCAAATTTGAGGCTAATGGAGGGTTATTGCTCCTCTCACATACCACCCTCTTCGGTGGAAGCCACTCCCACCCTCTTCCTCATACTCAAGGAAGGGAGGTTGTGAGAATGATAGCGTGATATCCACTTTGCTCTTTTGACTATTGCACAGAAAATATCTATCAAATCTAAATTGAGCAATTAATAATAATAGACTATAGGCCCCTAGTTGAGGGTTATAACCCATCCAATCTACTAGATGATGTTTGGTTACATTATTATACGTGTTCCACTATATCATCTATAGAGAAGGAGATGCAGAAACCGCTCGGGGTGCCACTCTCATAATTGCTAGATCACTAGAAATTAGGGAGGAGAAAAATAATGGATATGAGATCTTATCAGATAATGACACCATTTGAATTTAACTTCTAAAAGGGGTCCTATCACGATAGATCCATAGATTGAGATGATGCATCACTAGTTAGGGGTAGTGCAGACCCCATAATAATCTCTTTCTTTTAAGAGATTGTGGAATATAATTTACATTGATAGAGTCTTGCCACCTGGACTTACTATTTTTAAGGAAATCATATTATTTCTCAAGTGTAATGGGTCAGAATTTTCAAGATAGTTGATAGATCTTTTTAATAAAAAATGACCTCTACTTTAAATCAAAAAAAGGAGAGAGTTGTGGTTGACTCCACTAGATCTTTAAAGGACTTTTCCTCCCACCGCTTTTTCGGGTCAATTTGATTTTTGAATTAAAATTTGTTTCAAACTTAAGTTGGTTTTTGAAATGAAAATCTTCTCAGTCTTCTCACAGCTTTTTATCTTATAGGTTTCTCTTGCATGTATTAAATCTATTCAATGATTTTCTAAGTCAAGTTAATATTTTCTTATCAAAAGATTGGGTCCAATTTGGGGATTATTCTTCCTTGGATAAGAGAATGAGTTTTCTTCTCTTATACTTGCGATATAATCCTGGATTAAAACAAAAAAGAGATATCATGTTAAGGTTTTAAAGAAAGTGAAGCCTCTTATTAAAAATAAAAGAGAAGAAAATTCAAAGGATGCACAAAGTGCATTAAAAAAAATTAAAAAAAAGAAGCGCAAAGTGCGCCAAAGAAATAAAAAGGTGTGGAAAGCACGTCACAAAAAAATGTGAAAGAGGCTTTCTTCTTTTTAAATCCTTAAATCTCAAAGAGCCCGATCATATTTAATAGCTTGACTTTGAAAAATCTTGAACCTAGATTTATTGTCATGCATAGACAGTCTATTAGATAGAAAATTCAATGCAAGAGAATTGAAAAGATTAAATTCTCTATCCAACTTAATATTTTTTTGAAATTAATTTTAATTCAAAAATTCTACAAGGAAGAACCTAGTTCAGTTTCTATGAAACTTGATCCGAGTCAACAAAATCCAAACCCTTGTCTCTTTTTGGGTCGATTGGGGTCACTCTACTTCTCACTATATTCTTGAATTTGTTCCCACTTGTCATTCTAACAGGGTCCAAATGATTAAGAGGAAATTTTCAATAAAAAGAAAAGAATCTTCTACTCTGGATAATAGTTCAAATCCCATTCTTGAGAGATATATGTGAGTCCTTAAATATCTGCATCATTTCTTTTAAGATCCACTCTGTGAAAAAAACTCTATGTTGGGTCCAAGCTTGTTCTCATATAGAGGTGTGTTTTACATGGCTATAAATTGACTTTCAAAATTGAGTCACAACTAAGTAGAGTGCCTGACTCCAATAAGAGGATCTCGAAGGCCTTGAAGAAAGTTGTTTTGAACTCAATAAAATTTGAAATTACATAAGTCTCGTATGATTCAAGCTTGTTATATATTGTGTCACCTCAAGACTTTCCAAGTATGAGACTTGGCAATAGTCCTTTGGAGATCAATTTTAGTCCACCATAAGATCAATATAAGCTTTGAATCAATGTTGACTGGATCGTCCACCTTAGAGATGATCTATAAGGAAGGTTCATGGCAATGGAATAATTTTGAAGATACCACCATATGCTTCCTTTCATTTGTGTGGTTCTTTAAGAAGTATCATGCCTAATGAGGATCAAATTAAACATCAAATTTACCCCTTCAAATTCAAAGAAATCAAATCAAATTCAAAATCATCAATCATTATTTCCAATTCTCTTTTCCTTAAGGTTAGGTTTTTCCTTCCCTTAGGATTAGACCCGCTAGTGATGGAGTACGCCCTCCGTGGCACCATCTTGGCTTTTACCTGTGGATCAGTGGTGGAGTACGCCCTTCGTGGCACCATCTTGATTCTTGCCTGCTAGTGGTGGAGTACGCCCTCTATGGCACCACCCTAGTGTTGACCTCATTATTTGAGGTCAATTTCCCCGGATTCAATTCTAGCACCTAGGTCTTCATAGCCTAGTGTAGATGTCGCACCTGCAGGATTTCCCTTAGGTGGACACCTAATGACGTAGCATCGACTCGAACCTATCACTCAAATTGAATCAAAATCAATTCAATCCAATTTTAATTCAACTCCAAATGAACTCAAATCAAGCCCTCTTTATGATTCGTCGATGTTAATCGACTTAATTTAATATAATCTAATTCGATTTTGATCAAATTGATATATCATTGGACTTAAAACAACTCACCAATCAAATCAAAATCAAATCAAATTAACTCAAATTGAATTCGATTTCAATGTCTCTGATTAACCCTTTTTGACTCGTCACAAGTATATATATATAATAATAATTGATACGTTGTCAAAAATTATATTAATCGGGCACGAATCTCGATGCAAAATCAAGTTTGGAAACTTCAAAAATTAATTCGGAAACCAGCCAACTCCGATTTCAGAAAACTTATAGTCGAACTGAGCGTCTCAGGAATAGAAACCCAACGACACCAAGATCAACCCAATCCGAGCCCAAATGAGTCCAAATCAAGGGCTCAAATTGCTGTTGGAAGGTTCAAACCACAATTTGAGTGACCAAACGGTATCCGATTTTGACGAGCATATACTCGAATCGAACGGCTTGACGAGATGAATCCAATGAGTCCAAGATCACCAAATTCCAAAATCATTAAAGCCTTCAAATGTCAACCGAACGGTCCACGGTCAAAGGGTTCAGCAACAACCCATAACCACCCACTCTCCCTCTCCCTCTCCCTCAACCCTTAACCACCCATTCTCACTCTCCCTCAACCCAAAAAACGTCCAAGCCTCCCTCCTCTCATAGATGACATGTCCAAGACTCCCTACTCCCTCGTGATGAACCTAAGCCGAAGCCACTACCTCCTCTCGACGAGCAGCAGTAGTCGCACGTCGTCGCCTCTTCTGCCTTAGCCGACGCATAAAAGACATCCTAATCTTGGGTAATTTCTTCTACATCCTTTCCATCTTCTTCTTCTCTCATTCTTGTTTGATGTCTTCTTGTTGCAACTTTGAAATTTGGATTGTATGAAAGTTCTTTTAATTGTTTCTTTTTGTACAAGGATGAGAAATATATCAAAAGAATTTCTTGAAATCATGGTTTTCTTTTCTATCTTGATGTTTTCATGGGTTATTTAGATTATTACATTAATCTAAAATAAATAAATAAATAAATAAAAAACTCAGCAATTAACTATAAAGAAACTCTAAAATCAGCAGCATATTTCTTCTTCTTCTTTTTTGAAATTAAAGAATCAATTGTAGTTTTGTTTGATCTATTGTTTGTTTTATGTTTCTTTCTTTAGCATATATGGATTAAATGAAAGATTGTATGATTTATATCGAAAGGCTTCTTGACTTGTTGGAAAGAAATTGAGTTGTTATTATTTTCCTTTCTTATCTCAAATTTCATTTGGTATAATTATTGATTCGTAATCAATGAGTAAGTTGGGAGCTTATAGTTGCATGTTCGATTCAATTTGAAGCCTAGTGTTTCTTTCTTTGCATTTGCATCAAGAGTGGTTTCTTATCTTGATTCAGTAAAGATGAAAATGTTGGAGAGCACAATTGTGCTTTGTGATTCAAATTATTAATGTATGATCTTTGAATGGAGAAAAAGTGTGGTTTTAGAAAGGTAAAGTGTTTTGATAAGTGTATTTGTATTAAAAATGTTTTGTATAAGAAAGGTAAAAGCAGAGTGTTTTGGAAAACTTAGGCGTTGGAAAGAAAATATGTTTGGAAAGTGTATATATTTAAAGGTGAAATGCTTTAAAAAGAGAATTGTGCTTTTTTTTTTTAAGATAAATTGTTTGATAATTTTTTTTATTTGTTAAGAAGTTAAGTGTATATGTATTGAAAACAAAATATGTAAAGGTGGAGATGTAGTGGAACTTGTGTATTTTTGGAAGGTGGTGAAGTGGAATTTGTGTGTTTTGGAAAGGGTGATGTGGCAAACTTATATGTAAAGGTAGAGATTTAGTTGAATTTGTGTATGATTTGGAAGAGAATATTGTAATGATTTGAAAGGAAAAGTGTGTGTGTGTTGAAAAATGAATAAAGTGTGTGATATTGGAAAAGCAAAAAAAATGTATATCTTGAAAAAGGAAGTGTATGAGTTTTGAAAAGGTAAAAGTGGAATTTGTGTGATTTGGAAAGATGAAAGGTTTATGTTTTGAAAAGTAAAATTTGTGTGTTGAAAGGTATTTTAAATATTGAAGTGTATAATAATGTTTTGAAAAGGAAGAGCATAGAGTATGATTTATTTTTTTGGAAATGGTGAAATGTGTAAGTGTAAGAGGTAAAATTTTTGTTTTATGAAATTGTGTAAGTTAGGGAGAGTGGAAGTGAATGTTAGAAAAATATAAAGTAAATTGTCGAAAGTAAAAGGATTTCAAAAGTAGAATCAATAGAACTGGTGTTCAAGCCCGAAGAAAGGTACGTCTTTTATTTTCAATAAATTTCTATTACTTAATTATTAAATATTAAACGTGTTTTCTAATCCCTATTTTTCCCTGCTTTCCCTGTTTACTTTTCTTTATTGGCATAAATTGTGAGGAACGGTATCGGTCGAGAGAACAAAAGGACAAGGAGCTAATGACATTAGTCGCCTCTATCCAACCGGGTAGAGGTACTACGGGCGAAACTACCGGGTCGTAGCCCCCGGTGACTGTAAGTATTTCTAAACTTAGAAAACCTTTAGGGGCCCCTTGATGTGGTGTGCGTAAACCCTTTACTTTTAGGTCCCTGTAGTAACTTCAATTTTATTAGGTTTACTTTTATTTGCTTTTAGATCCTTAAACCCCTTTTACACACGCTCAAAGTCCTAAGGGTTAGTAATAACAAAAATTTCACCCTATACAACAGTAGTGACACTTAAGGACAAAAATTAAGGACTGAGTCTTCGAAAACTTAGACTTAGGATGCATGCACACTTTAGGATAGAAACTTATAATGTAGAGAATTTAGTGACACCTCACCTTAGAATTAGTGATTATTTTTATATTAAAATTCAATCAATTAGAAAAGTTTAGCCAATAATTGACCTAGGACATATCTAAACTACATAACCTATTGCATACACTTAGATTTGTTTGTTAGGACAACCGACTCTAGTTTTAGGTTAGGTCGGTGTTTATTTCCTTACTGTACTGTGACGGGCTTTTTCTTGAGTTTTATTGCATGCTGGTTGTGAAATGTTGGTGTGTTTGTTTATTTTTATTGCACTCTGTGTTGTGATTTGATTAACGATTAGATTATCTATAGGTTAGGAGCGATCTGGATTGTTAATATGATTTTCTGCAGGTGGCCACACTCATACAGGGCAGAAAAAGGGGGCTAATTAATTAATAATAAATAAATGCTACAGATGCTTCAGCTGCTTAGCCCCCAAATGAAGAAGAGTGTGGCCAAGTGTGGCTTAATAATTTAAATTCAATTGCATATATATATAACTGCGTGGGATGATTTTTATTATAAATTGCTTAGGATAACCCTGCAGGTGGTCTAGATTTTCTTTCTTTTTCTGTGAAATGTAATGTAAATGTAAATGCATTTGAAAATTATCATAAATGTGAAAGTGATTTTGAAAGTGGGATATTACATCTAATTTGGAATCCGAAGAAAGAAGAACATACCTTAAAGGATTATTCTCTTTTATTTGAAAAGCCAAATTAGGATGATTCAATATCCAGATAGAAAAGAAAATACCCCTCTTAGGGATGAGTTTCTTTTCATTTGGATATCCAGAACCTGGCGGACCCGAGAAGCTCGTAAAAGAAGAAAATACATAACAAGAAGATTGAAGAAAGAAGATGAAGAAATGAAGATTTAAGGAACAATATATCCCATTTCAAAAATCACTTGCGTCATTCTTAGGGTTAGAATCCGGGTTTGTTGTCAGTGGTGCCCGGCCACTTTACTTTTCTGCAAATTCTATGTGTAATATAGACATTGGACATTGGAAATTATATTTTGATTATTAAAATTGATTGTTTACATTGTTTGTGCAGTAGATTTTTTTAGGACCTTGCATGCTGTGTTTTGTTTTAGCCTGGATTCGAATCGGAGAGATTTGTTTTCGTAAGGGTACGCTCAAAATTCTTTTACTTGAAATTCTAATAAAATTTTTAGGCTCACATAGTAACTCTAACGATCTAATAAGTAAGCTCAGGACCGCCGAGAGTCAGCATAAGCATATTAATACTTTCTCTTCCTTGTTAGGCACCTCACCGCCTGCGGGTTCTGGTAGACCACTTGACCTATGAGGGTGCAGTTTTGTCAAGGGGAAGTTGTACAATCTCTAGGAAAAAACCTATTTTCTAAGCCTAATTTTTAAACTGCTTCATATTCATTTTATGCATTCGAGTCAATTAGCACGCATTGCATTAGATACAAATTAAAAAGAGTCTAAAATATTAATAGCATTTCTAGACATTTTTCACCCTACATTAGTTGGGGGGCCAATTAGGGTCTATCTTAGATGTCGGCCCCCAATTAATTAAAACCTAAATAACATTCCTACCCATCTTTCATAAGAGACTGAACACATGGTTTTAAAGCACCTAGGTGGTTATCTGGCTCCCCAATCCAGGCCGGGGTAAGTCCAGATTTGCACTTCA